>JAMBUN010000344.1:0-129891 GCA_030271035.1 Microascus cirrosus | reverse complement strand
CTCCTCCCGTCCCCCAACCATAATAGTCTGCATCTCCCTCACCCCGCAAAACATTCCACTCCTCCCCCTCCTCTCTACCATCTCCCACTCGCCCCGCCGAGTAAACACCTCCTCGAGGAACGGCTCTCCCTGCGCCACCTCCCTGTGTGGGTTGTTCGTTGGCAACGACACCAGCTCGCTGATCACTCGCTGCACGGGCGAGAACAGCCGCTCGAAGCGCTGGACGTACGGTATCAACTTCAGAACGCGCTGTGAGTACGCGACGCGCACATACGGATTCACATACACGCCCGTCTCTGTCCCAGCCTCTGACGCCACGGCGGCTATGTCCGCCTGCAGGAGGCAGCACTCGCACGCATCAAAGAAGATCTCCGGCTCGAACCGAAACCGCACCGGCGCGCTCACTTCCCGCGGACTATCCGGGTCCACGACGTGGTGTCCCGGCCTATACCATTCCGGATGCGGGACTTCGCCCTCCAAGTTCTGAAAGGGCGCCGCCTGCGCCGCCACCATCCCGCCCCAGCACGATCTCACGGGCACCGCGTCCCTCTCGGCGAGCATCGCGCGGCGCGACGCCTCATTCCCCGCGGGCGCAAAGTACGGGAATATCGGCAACCCGTTCGAGTAGCCCGATGCATCGCGCTGGGCGTAGAGATCATAAAATAGAAACGGGTTCTGGTTATAATCCAGCGCACAGGCTGAAAGATAATTCGCCCTCCCGCTCTCGTCCGCATTCGTGTTAAACAGCAGGTGTGCCGCATCAAGCGGGTTGAAGACCGCGTCGCTCAGGAAGAGCACCTTATCGAACCTGGTCGTTGTGCCGTTGTCAAAGCGGTCAAGTGGCTCGAAGGCGCGGTTGCGAATGGTGGAGAGGTAGGAGAGGCGCTTGAGCACGCGAGTGCCGTCCGGCATTGTGGCGTGCGGAAAGGAGGCGTAGTTGGGGGGCTCGAGGTCCGAGACGATGCGCTTGGGGGACGATATCCGCGAGTTGAGGGCGCGGAGGGCGGCGTCACCTTCGGGCCCGCTGTCATTCTCGTAGATGCTTAGGAAGACGTTGTCTTCGCCTAGAGTCTGTATCAAGCTCTCAACGGCCCGGCCCCAGGGCCCACCCGCTATCGACCCATCGGGGTCATATAAGCTCACGGCGATGAATACCTTCTCTTGCCGTGGATTCGCGCAGCCCGCATATTTATCCCGGCATCGTGATTCTAGCTCGCGGTATCGTTTCGGCGGGTTGCTATACGAAGGGAAGAAGATCGGTGTCACCGCGACGAAGACAAGTAGGGCGATCAGGAAGTAGAGCGGTAGTCGGTTGACGAGGGCGCGGGGGTGTCGGCGTGCCGAGCGGAGGAGAGAGATCGGCCGGAGGGCTACCCAGCGAGCGATTGCTCTAGGCCGCAGGCTGATGCCCTTCTTCGAGAGGGGAAGCAGCGGCGCGTTGGAGTCGCCGGTGTCTTCGTCGGAGTCTTGCATCATGGGTTGAAGTGGTTTCATTCAGGTTTCCGCGGGCGGAGTTGCTGGAGCGAGGACTCGCGATGTAGTCGGAACATGTCTTGGCTTTTGTTGGGAGCTCTCCGCCTTGGTTGTGTCTGTGCTGCCTCGGTGGTGCTACGTTGTGGATTTCATGATGTTGGGGAGGAAGGAGGCGGTGGGTGTCGACCGAGACGGCTCCGCCATAAATTTGGCGCAGTTGGGATCGGCCACCGAATCAGCGCATCGTCCGAGCCCCACGGGGAATCCGCGACTATCTCCCATCAGCACAACCCTGGTATACGGTGAACTTGTCCATCTGTTGTCTGTAACTGTCATAATTCATTCCTCTGTTAAATTTTTGCCCTAGGATTTATTTCCTGTCACTTGAAGCTTCAAGTGCTCTCTCTTTGCTGTTGCGAGAAACACTACTGACGGCTGAAATTGTGCATCGCTCGCTCCGCCGTGACGTCTTCCCACAGGCGACGTCACATGCCAAGTCCCATCCTAATTGGCTTCGTCCACCCGTCATCACTTCGTACCAACCTGACAAGCACTCGATGTAAAAGGAGGGTCATTGCCAAGGCGTCAACATTCGACAAAGGCATTGAAACGGATTGGTCTATCGAGTATACAGAGCGAAAACATTCTATACATCTCCCCTAACCCTTCAATAACAGACTATGCTCGCTTCCGACCCTGTCTTGCCAACGTCAGAATCGAATATTCACAATACATCCGCTGACCCGCTACTGTGCCGCCTTCCCTTTTCGCCCCCTCCAAAGACGGCCATGTAGACCTGCACGCCTGCCAAGCACAATGGCCCCTTCTGCCTCAATCACGCAAAGTAGCTCTTCCAAAGCACGCCCTCCAGATCCTCTAATTGTTCCGAAGTAAAGTACTGCACATAGGTTAGCATCCGATTCCGTTAACATGAAACGTGGAATCCCTACCTTCTGATCGACAGACCAACTATCCTGCCGCGTCTTCTTGAACTCACTCAAGATACTCTTCGTCGCCTTCCCCACGATGCCTGGGTCGCTCGCTGCCCTATTCGCCAGCAATGCCAACACACCCGGCATCCACGCCGGCGGTGGCGTAGCATACGGGAACGCCTCGATCAGGGCGCCCAGCCCCAACACCGCCGCATGCCGCCTCACGATCTGCTTCTGCACATTGACAGGCGTGTCTGTGCCCGGTGCCTTCTTCTTGGGCATCGGGTTCATCTGCAGTTGCAACTCAAACCTCTTTGTCAGCGATTCGATGGCTGGACCCCGGATCGCGAGCGGAGAGCAGCGGATCATCCCCGCCAGTGTGGCAGACGCGCACGTGCGCACCTCGGGCTGCGAGTCTTCGAGCATGTCCCCGACTGCCTCGAACATGGCATCGCGCTGCTTCGCCGCCGTCAGGAAGATGCGGCGGAAGTAGATGACCTGCAGGTTGACGAGCGCACGGAGCCGCTGGTGCCAGCTAGTAGATGTCTTGCCGACTCGCACGAGGGCGTCGATGAACGGCCCGTCTTCGCCCTGCCGGAAAGGTATGTTGGGCATGAGTCGGTAGACATAGTAGGATAGCCGCATGAGCTCCACGTCCTCCTTGACATCCATCATGTGCAGGAGCGCCTCGATCATGTGCGTGTGGAAGAAGGGGAGCAGCTCCGCGCAACCCTCGCTCGAGAGCGCGCAGTCGAGCCACGTGAGCACTGTCTTCGATCCGGATGTGTAGGGGCTCGGCGTCTGCTGGCCGGGCTCGCGCTCCTGCCTCCACTTTGCTAGTCTAGAGAAGACGTCATCTATCACGGCCCTGAGGTGGTCGCTTGGCTGGTACGGACGTAGACCGATAGAAGACGCGTTTTTGTTGGCCTCGAGGAGCGCCGTGACGTTCTCGAAAGACTCATGGTATCGTGTCCGGTAGATCGTGGCAATGACCCGCCCCATCGCCTCCCGCACCGCCTTATACGGGTGGTCGATATGAGCGAGGAAGTCTTCGAGGATGGGCTTCTCCTTCTGGTAATGCCAGCCCGCATCTGTGATGAGGTACTCAAGCAGCTGAATCTTGGAGCTCTCTTTGAATGCAGCGTTCGATGTCATGTCGAGGCGGAATGCGCTGAGCGCCTCCTGGATCTCTGATGTGCGGCGAGGGTCTTTGGAGTCCACGATAATGTGCAGACAGTTCGTCCAGTACCCCTGGTTTTCCGGTGTTAGTCCATCTGTGAGGATCCGGAGGAGCATCGGCGCTGCAAAGTCCCACACCGGCTTCCGCATCTCGATGGGATCGTCACTCGAACCGGTCAAGAGGGCACCAAGAATTTCTGCCGTGGCGCGGTGCTGGTTGCGGTCGCTCCCGTCGCCGTAGACATCCTCAACGAGGGCAATAACATCCTCTAGTTTCACCTTCGTCCGGCCGTAGTACATCAGATCAAACACGTTCATCAGCGTGTAGATGTTGCTGGCCCTGATCCTGTCGGACGACTCGCGGGGCTCCTGTTTCATGTAGTCAAAGACTTTCGATAGCCATTCCTTGGTGATGATTTCGCCCATCTGGTCCCGCACAGCCCTCTCCACATCGTCATATGAGTCAAAGGGATGTGGTTTTGCCCGGAACGCCGTGAACTTCTTGCCCCACACGAGCCACCCGGGATGATCTGCGTCGACCATGTACTCCGCGCCCTCGGCTTCCGCGAAGGAATCGAGGAATCTCTTCGTGGCCTCGGTACTCCCGTCGTGGACCTCGATTTGTAGGCGGTTTTTGTCGGAACCCTTTTGGTCTTCCAGTAGATAATTGCGGTAATCATGATCATACGCCGCCCTCATATCGATCGCCTGGAAAAGAGAGGTAAAAGCCGATAGATAATGAGACCGGAGCGTCGGATGTTGGTCGTTGGCACCCTCCGTGACAAGCTCCACAAAGTCGGGAGGGGCGATGGTGTCGAACCGGAGGCAGAGGTTAGATGCGAAGACGGCACAACGAGCTGCAATCTTCCAATGCGCGCCCTTCGCCTTCCGCGTTAGTTCTAGCCCCAGGTCTGCCTTCTTACCCTCAACGGTCGCGCGCCTCTGTACGATGAAGTCGTGTCGGGAATCGATTGCTTTGGTGCAGGCCTCAGGCGGCTTGATAGTGTCTACAAGATCCTGGTTCAGAATCACAAGGCGCTCGACCGGCTTGCCAAGGTCGATCAAGGCAACAAGAGCCGTGGTGTTCAGGCGCTGAATCGAGGGCTTGTCGATCGCGGCAGTAGCGATATACAGCCGCAAGGCATCGGGAGCAAAACGCCAATCCCTTATCACCGTCTTAGTAAGTGTGGTGTAGAAGAGGGTGTACATCCCGCCCTTAATCCTGTCGTGATCAACGTCGTCGATGGCGGTGCGAAGGTGCTCCAGAATGACAGGGATGACGATTGGTCTGCCTCCTATGAGGGCGCGGAGCGACGAGTCTTGGGCGCTCTGAGCCGTCCGACGCACGTCGGCGTATTGTGACGTGCACGACTCGGCCAAGTCTCGCAGAAGCTTCTTGTCAAGATCGCTCTTGTGCCGTGTGAGCGAGTTATGCTTAAGGCGCATCATGCGGTACGCATCTGCTCGCTTGATTAGTAGTGGCCGGGGATATTGCTTCCGGAGGCCGTTTATCTTGAAAGCCGAGATGTCCGCCTTGTAAAGACGTAAGTGACGGTCAAGCGGCCTGGCAGACCTTTCAATGCCGACATCGGTGATCCAGACCTTGTACACGAAGTACAGGGCCTGGAAACAAGAAACATCGTCCTCTGCATTCTCGTTAAGGAAGCGGTGGATTCGGGAAAGGAGCCGGCCGATATCCTCCCGTAGCTCGTGGATACGCGTAAACTCCGGGTCCGTGGTCTTTAGAAGATATCCCGCTTCGTATTGGAATTGAGGCCGCATTTCCTCATCGTCCGCCACCTCCGCGAGAGGATCATCATCATTGCCATCATCGCCCATCGGTTGGTCGCCGTCCCCATCCACCGTGGCAGCTTGCGCGTTTTTCCTATCATCCACCCCTGACGCGCGCTTCGGATCGAAAAGGACTGACATGCCCGAGATTGCAAGGCGGATGCGTCCAAGTAACCTCCCAACCTCGTCCGACCACTCCTTGTTTTTTCCCGCACGCTTCACAGGAGGATCCTCTCCCATAAGGAGCTCCAGCTTATCCGAAGCTGATTTGGTCTGTGCCTCGAACAGTTCCACTGCGAAGCGTATCTCTTCGGCCGATGGGACGTGCCACTTGATGGTGAGGTCCGATGGGGGTGTGAGACGGCCCCAGTGCTCAATGTCCAGGCCTTTCTTGATAACGTCTGGCTCGTAGAGGCTGTGGTCGATGGGGTAGGTGTGGGTGAGGTTAAGAAGAAGATGGTGAATAAAGTTGGAAATGTGGATCGTTGGTAGCCCACGGCACTTCTCTTGCATGTATTGTGCAATTGAGAAGAGGTCTTCCTTGTAGTTAAGCACCTCACCGCCTACATGGACCACGACCATGCCCAACATACTAACATGCCACACAAGGGCTCGGTCCCGAGGAAGGTATTCTGTGCCGCTGCTTCGGTCCGACGCGGCGTGGTTGTAGTCGATCTCGTTGCGGATGTTGACGATAAGCATGGGGATGAAGATCTTGAGTGTCTTGTGGGGGTCGACCCTACAGAACGCGTTGAGTATCCACGCCATCGCATCTCTGGCCTGATGCACAACGTGGCTCGACACGAAAGAAGCCAACTTCTCGAGGACCATGTCGTACAGTTCGGGGGATAATGAGGCAAATAGAGGGCTCAATGCGGCGGGCAGTGCATTGATCACATTGTCTTCCTGGGTGCTGCCACGCTGCGAAGTATCCGGCAGGTTCTCCAATAAGGTGAAGACCTTTCCGAGAAGAGCAAGAACAAATTCCCCAAATCCGGCTGTGGATGACCGCAGAATAATCTGTTCATCCTCATCAGACATCTCTTTCTCGTAGTCAATTTTCACATCGGGGCCCTCGCGCTCCAGACGCTCCATTTCACCCTGGATCCATTGCATGGCGATGCTAGTGTCGTGCACTTGCCCGTCTTCTCTTGCCAAGGAGACGATAGGAATGCTGTAGGCTACGCTCTGGATAAAGTTGAGAGAGTAAATGGTCTTGGACAGGTCATTCGCGTCAATGCCAGGCAGGGCAAGGCCAAGGAGAGCCGTGATGTGGCACCTGTACCCCTTCTGCTTCGACATCGTGTTGGCAATCATCTGCAGCCCATTCAAGCTAGACGTGGTGCGGTGCACTTCAACCAATCCTTGCAAGCTGGGATAGAAGCGCTGCAGGGCACCAGGCAGCACGAGGTCGGGTTCCAGGTAAGCCAGACCTTGCAGAGTCGCGTAGTAGTAACTCGCTACACGCAGACTCTTCGAGTAGATGCCCATGAATGTGACATCCCTGAGGCACAAGACGAAGCGTCTCTTCAGTGCGGCATTGATCCTGCGTTCCGGGGGACATTCCAGCTCACCGCTATTCTCGCAGTTCCAGCGAGCGACAAAAATATCCGTCAGGTAGACGGTCAACTGCCCCAAGAAGGTGTGCCACGAGCCCGTATTCGACGGATGGAAGAACGTGTCGATCGACTGGATGAAACCCTCAAGATTGGACAGCACGGACCGTTCCTTCTCCAGGCACAGCGGAGACATGGAGTAGACGATCCACCGAGCAATCATGTATGTAACCGGATACTTTCTCTTGTCCTTCTCCAGATAAAGGCCGAGGCCAGAAGACAGGTCAATAGAGGAGTAAGGGGACCCAGACTGCCCCACGGGGATCTCGGTTAGACGCAGGATAGCGGTAAAGATGAGGTCGGACTGCTCCGGCGTGAAGATGCCGAACTCGGTGAACTCGGTAGATGTAGAGCGGAGGTACTCGCGGGAGAAGCGAGAGAAGAGGTCGATCATGAAAATATCGGAAACCTTAGATCGGCTGATAAGCGACCACAGGTGGAAGAGTGTGGGGAACATCTGGTCCGGCTCGCAATCCGACGCTTGATCCGGGCATGGTGTGGTGGGAAGCAGGGCTGCCGTGGCGCCTAGAACGACGAAGGCGTTGGAGATATCCGACGTGCTGAAGTAGGGTAGGAGCTCGTCGAGGACAGCTCGCCTTTCTCGGGGCTCAAAGTAGAACTGGGCGTGGACAAGGAGCTTCCAGAGCTGCTTCTGCGATTTGCGCCGACTGCCTTGATGGGTGGGTACTTCGCCAGGAAGGACTAGGGATTTGATCTCCCGCCACAGAGGGCGCCAGTCGAGCACGAGATCTTCGACGGGTTTGAGGTAGTGGTACTTCCTATTTGGAGGGGTAAGTTAGCTGCAAGTACGTTTACAAGGCGAATGCAGAGTGCAGGCAAAACAAGACACAGAACGTTAGAGGGAAGCCATAAAAAGGCAGAATAAAAGCGATGGTACCGCGCGCCGACGAGGGGAATCTGGAATAGGCCGTACCTAGTTAGAGTTACCAGCATCCTTGCAAACCTATCTGAGGTGCTCGATTCAAGACCGGGCGCAAGACTCATATGGTAGTAGAGCCTTGCGAGCGTAGCTCGCAGATCCCTGGGCATCTCAAACTTCAGGTTCAGCCATGCCTGAAGCTCTCGAGTCCAATGTAGAGCACCAGGCGAGAAGTCTTCGGCCTTGACAGCGATGAACAGCTGCTTCAGGATGCCAGCGAGGGCCTCGTCGCGCTCGGCCTGCTCCTCGACCTTGAAGGGCAGGTGGTCGAAGTAGCTGAAGGTACGCGGACGGTACCGCCTCTTATCGTCTTCATCGGGTGTCTTGCCGTTCGGGATGCCGGGGGTCGAAGAGCGCGAGATCGTCTCAACCATAGCCACCTTAGGTGTCAGAAGCTGAGCATCGTGGGTGGCCGCTAGTAGCGCGGACATGTTTGCGCGTTGGGGGCCTGATGTATCATCCATTGCATTTGTTCGCGGCTCGCCGGATTGTGATGGAGGAAGCGGTCGTTATCGGCCTCGGAGGCCAGCGATGAAGTCGGATGGAGGTATTGGCGCGCTGTGCAAGGCTGATGAAGTGGTGGTCGCACAGATACCCGGCGGGCGGGCGACGGAGACCCTGGGGACGGGTTCGATAGGGGTTCGAGAGGTATTCTGTGGAGTCCGGTATCTTGAAGGCAGACGCAGGCTTAGAATAATTGAATCTAGCCTTGGGGTTATAGGCGAGGGTTGTTGGTCGGAGAGGGAGGTCGGGAAAACATGAGTGACGTGAGCTTGGGTGGAGGTCTCAGCTCGAGTGGATACCTAGAAATACGGCAGCAGGCGGGGTGGTTGGGTCTGAAAATATCGTGGAGAGGAAGGGTTTCGGAAGAGATAAGATGATGGGAACAGGCGAGGAGCGAAGATGGAGCTTCCAAACCCGGAGTTCCGGATGCGTGTAGGATGCGGTTTTTGATCCTGTACCCTTCAAGGTTGTGCTTGTGCGCGCTCTTGCTTGCAGTGTCGTGCTTCATCGCAAAGCTCGAGACTTGGGTTTAGGCACGAATATGGTACAAATAGATACGGGCTAAGGAAGCTTTAAACTCCGCTAAGAGTCTTGCGAGGATTGTACTAGAAAGTATATGTACATTGTCTGCACATTGTCTGCTGGGCGATTCCATCCATCCCTCAACGGCAGGAGCGATGGCAACAACCAGAGCTCATGTCGTCCCAGCAAAGACACCTTCCGAATCCCGTGGTTCCTCTCTCATGCACCGACTCACTATTCAGGATTCGTAATCGCACTCGCCTTGAAAATCAGCCAGGAGGACGCTTCGAGCCATCCACCTCAGATACTTCTTTCGAAGGCGAATTGACGACCCAAGCCTTCCCAGCCCTAGGCTACACCAGACAACGTAATGGTGACACTACCTCAACCCAATTGCGCCGGGGGTTATTTCCAATCCTCCCAGACTGCCCCTACGCTTCCCCAGTCGGTGACGCCAGCGGTAGCAGCCTTGCCTCCAGCTCGGCCCACCCAAAGGGCCGACCCGGCACCTTGATCCTCCAGTTCTGCATTAGCTTGCATTGAGCTTGGCGCTACGATGACGACCGCCACCGCGCCTGGACATCTGGTGCCGATGGACCTGCGGTCGACGTTCCTCAGGGACTCCTCTTTACGATATTCGAATACCGCATCTTCCTTCGCCACTGCGAATGCTTGGTTATTCAGCGATGAGCCCTTCCATGTTTTTATTTTATTTTATTTTATTTTTTTTATGGCAGTCTCACGCGCGGGTGATGGCCTCACATCGAATTTCAGCAACCGCATGCCGCTTGAACCCATCCCGATATCCCATCGTGGTGTCATCAGTGCTACATCTTATCCTATCTGTGCGCCCATTGCTTGCCAGGTTATGTACCAATACACACCAGTGCCCACGCGTCCATATTCATCGGCTTTGGATCGCAACGTTCGACGCACTGGTTCTACCTTCTCTTTCTCCGACATAAGCCCCTATCTCTCCAACTATCGACCGACGGACCTGCATCACGTAGCGGTTCGAGCTCTACGCCGTTCTCCAGAGCTACGGACGATTGTTCCCTAATGAGCGACAACCCGCGCTATTAATAACCGCAGGAAACGTGACATGTACCGAAGCTACCGTTCCTTATGCCAGTGATGATATGATGATCGAGGCCGCATGTGGTCTCGCTTCTCAATTTTTGATTTGTTTTGTTTACACGGATCGTACATGAACAGAAGTTTGTGATACCATCCTCAACCAAAAGGTGAACCCACCCATCGCAAGCGAGACACTCTCACCGAGCTGCAGCTCAGGATGGGACGGAACCAACCTGCATCCTCCAGTCGGCTTTTCTCATCCACCTCACCACACGCTCCACTTAGGCAGAAAGCCTGGCGTTCACGAACTCGAGGATCTGGGCCATGTACAGGTTGCCATACTGCTGGTGGTGGTTGGCGTCGTTGCCGTTGCAGCAGTAAGGGTCAGGCGCGTCACAGTAGAGTTGCACCTTGTCCTCGCTCGGGCACACGAAGCCTTGCTCCCTAGGGGCGAACTATAGCAGGCAATCATTTAGCAACTTGTCTTTCTCTCCTTCACCTTCATCGGCTAGGGAGGGAATCTTGAAACCAAGGATGGGACGGCTGGGTTGGACTTACGCCAGCGGCCTGGCAGTCTCCCACGGCGTAGGCGAGGCCGGGGATGTGGTGGGGATCGCCGAGGAAAATACCGGCCTTCACCTGGGCCAGCGCGGCTTCGTTGATGGGAACCGTGCCACCCTCACCGCAGATGGCGTTGTCGAAGATTTGGCCACCCTTTTAGCCCGTCAGCTACTTCTGCCATTCTAACCTCTACCCGTCCAGAGGTTAATGATTCCAGAAAACAAAACTGACCTGCGAGTAGCCGATGAGCACAAGTTCGGTGTCAGGGCACCTCTCGTTGAAGCTGTTGACGGCCGTCGCGGTAGCCTGGGTGCCCTGCTGCGCCGAGGCATCATATTGCACGCCGCCGCACTGGGCCTGGCCGCCGCAGGCGGGGTAGTTGATCGCCTCGGAGGTGGCGCCCGGGTGCGCCTGCACAATGGCGTCGACGATGGGGCCGGCAGTGCCCATGCCGGGAGGTGCGGTGGTCTCGCGGGCGCCGAAGACGTGGATGGGCGGGCAGTCGGCCTGGCGCGGGGCGTTCCCGGCGAGGGCGCCGGTGGCGAGGAGGAGAGAAGCAGTCAGGGCGTGCATGGTTGTGATTTGGATGACGGTCGTAGCGCTATGGACGGCTGGGACTTGGCAGGTGAGGTGAGGCTGGATAGACCGGGGGGGAGAGAATCAGGGGGGAGGATGTCTGCCTCGTTAAGTACTCCGAGTGGTTGACTCCGGGCGCAGTGATGCTGGATGTGAGCTTGTCTTTGGGTATCAGAAGAAATAGATTAACCCTCGGTAAGTACCCCCAGTGATGGGCATTGAATATTTCCCCGATAGAGGGCAGATAGAAAGCTTCCCTTCCCCCGATGCTACCGGAAGACTCTATATTTACCCCGGCCCTGGGGGCATACAGCATTAATCTCACGCACCCACGTTTCCCACCATTTACACGTGGAAATGGGAAGTTTGGAACAGACTTCAGCCGGGAGGGAGACGGTTCGTCGTATAGGACGGGGGTGCGCTCTGAAACCCGGTAGAGTGAGCTGCGCCGGAAGGCCTCGTAAATTGGAGACTATATTCGGCGGTAATAGTAATCATGCATGTGGCTACCGTTGGAGGCCGCATTAGGAGAATATCTTTCGTCAAAGAGGGGGTATCCCTGGACCTCCACCGAAGCATCATAGAAATTCCTTCGTATTACGAAAAAGGTGCTAGAAGGGCTTCAGGTCATCTGTCAAACACACGCTAACCCTCAAGCCACTCCGGCACTGCAACCTTGGCAAAACAAGAGCATGAGGCCAAGACGTTTTCGAGCTCATGCTTGACACGCGGATCTTCCCCACAAACCTATATGGCCGTCCGACCTTAACAACACCTTCCCCGCGAGGACTGGGGAAAGAGAAGTGATTGGGTCGGATAAATACACATGCCGGAATTCTTTATCCGAGTTTATGGGGCCTTTGGGGTGCGGCGGGTGATGAACAAGGAAATCCAGGATGTTTAGTGTTCAATGCAAGGGGCGCGGGTGGGTCACAGGTCGGCAACGTCAGTCTGTTGCATTCTTGAAAGTCCGACTTTCCCGTCTTCAGGGCACAAGTGGCGTGGGGTGCTTCTGAAAGGACAAGGATACGCACATTACTTTCTGTCGGTGGTCATCTGTCTGGAGGGATAAATTCGCCGGGACGTAACAGTCCCTTAATATGGGAACTTGGGGGGCACACACGCCGAATACCGGGCTAAAGGAGCACATAAGCCGGCACGGCATCTCCGTCCGCTGCCGTGCGGTTGCGGGAGGGACCTTAGACCGGCCCCCGATCGCGGATCGACGTTGCCGTTTGAGAGGAGTTCCAACTACGGTGACGCGTCTCTGGGCCCTGCAGCCGGTGGTTCGAAGGAGATCTCTCTGGTCGTTTCCTAACGAGCTCTGTAATACCGGGTAATCTAAAAGTGAAAGGGAAGCAAGGAGTCAAAGTAGATAAGTACTGCCCGAGTTGGGTTCGTAGGTGTTAATTGGGGCCGCACAGGATACTCACGCGGCCGTTGCCTTGATGCCAAATTTGCTCAAATTACGGTATCGTGACAAAATTTATGTACAACTATCCTGACTGTCAAATGCTGCCTTCGAACTAGAGTCTTTGCATATGCAACCCCCAGATTTTGGGTGTCTCTTCGTGCCAGCATCCCGTCCCTTCCTCACACCGACGACACTTAACGCCTCCCAGTAACAACAAACTTCCCCGTCCCAACTTCAACCTTCCATCCGGCTTTAACCAACGCCGAACAAACACCCTGCCTCATCCTCGACACACCCCCAGAACTATGCCTCCCAATCCCCGTAATAACCGTAAACCCTCTCTTCGCCTCTCTAGCCCGATACTCCCCCAGCCCATCGTACCACTCCTTTACCGCCCCCAGCGCGATCGCTACCCCGTCGCTGACCGTCAGTCCGTGAAGATCGATGGTGTCTGCCGTCCGCCGCTCGGCGACGAGCGCCTGGGCCGCCTGGGAGTTCGCAGCGGTGGCGCGCTGGGCGTTCTCTCGGGCGCGCTCGGTGTAAACTACCGCTGCTTGCCTGTAGAGGTGGTTCGACCTCCCTTTGCGGATGACGGAGGCGGCGGCGGCGGAGGCGTTGAGTCGCGCTTGCTCGAGTTCTGCGGCGCGGCTGCGCAAAGACGCCGATGGGACGCCGTTCAGAGCAGCGCTGCTGTAGGATAAGGCGGGGACATTCCAGGCGTTCTCCTTTCCCACGCCGTTCTTCTTGCCCGTCATGACGGTGAACCCATCCTCTACTTCATCTTCGATGGGGGTGAGCGAGTACGACACAGCCAGCGGACCCTTGGAGGTCTCAGTGAAGTGCTTCTCGAGGATAGTCGCGATATCATCCGTCCACTGTGGGATCGTGTCCGCGAGCTGCACAATAGCGGAGAGGTATTTCGCCGGCACCTTCTTGTACCGACGACTCAGCTCCTTGACGCGGGCTAGGGCCGCGTCGCCCTGGGCCTCGACGCCTTGGTCGATGAACTGGTCGAGAACGATCGCCACTGTTTCCCCTTGAGATTTTCCGTTTTTATGGTAGGCATGGGCGACGCCGTCGAAGGGGAGATCTAGGCGCTCGCTGATGAAGAGGATGTTGTTCACGGCTTGCATGGTTAGTCCCTCGGAGTGGAATTAGAAGACTTGGATGCTAGACTCACACGTTGCTTCAGATTCAGCCTCTTTGTCCACCTCAAAAGATGATGTCTGCTTCCCAGCCTTTTTCCGCTTCTTCTTCCCCTTCTTCGTCCCAGCCTTATAACCGTCCTCATCCTCCGGCTTGAAAAAAGCGTCGATGGCCCTAGCTCGCACTTCCGTAGATTGGAGGAATTGGAGGGTGAGAAGATGGTCAAGGGCATTTTGAAAGTCACCGTTCATTTCCTCAAGAGTCGCGTCAACTTGGTTCTGCTTCAAGCTAGGAAACATGGACGCAAGGAGCTTATTCTTGGTTTCGTCTGTCGCATCGTCAAACGCGTCGATGCGCGGGACAACGTCGCCCTCACCGCCTTCATCGGAGTAGCTTGTACCGCTACTGAGCAAAGACTCGCGAGCCCCGCTGTTGTCCTTAGTCTGGCTCGTCTCATGGCTGCTCTTGATATCGATTAACTCGTCCGCCGAGTCCTTCTGGCCTGCCCCGAGGCCGTCCGGCACGAAGCCCGTCGCCTCCTCAGACTCCACAGCCTCGGCAATGGACGAGAGGTTAGCCCGAAGGGTCCGCAGCGATTCTTCGTCGTTCAAGTCATGGTCGCTACTGATGGCGAGTATCAAGGCCTCGTCCAACTTTCCGCGGAATTCGTCCTGATCCGACGGGTTAGCTTCGTCTCTGGGTAACGAGCGTTGTTTTCCCGGACACCTGACGGAGGTCCTCGGTTCCACGACTTAAGGGCGCTGGGGCACCCGATGTAGATAGAGGTCATAAGAGGGGTGAAACTAACAACAAGCTTCTGGCTCATAGCGCTCAGAAATTTGGTCTAGATAGTATATGTAGCGGGGAGGTGTGTTTAGGGGAAGTTGTCCCATGGTAACAAAGACAAGGAGCAGAAAGGATGAGGCTGATAAACTGTGGCCTCCCGTTACGATCACTCCCACTATTTCAACCCAATCCAGGCAAAATAGGGTGTGCACAGAACAATATAAGCGTAGATAATGGATATGCGGTACAGAAAGGGCGATACCTTCACTCGATCTTGGAAAGAGGGCTCGAGAGGCCGGATACAATGCTAGGTGGGGGAAGATATTTGTTCTGAGGGGGCAGCTTGAAGGACATGGTAAAGTGCAAAAGGGCCAGTTAAGGGGTGCTTCTCACTTGCTTTGATCAAGTGAGTGCTTTCACAAGACCTTGTCAATCTCAACCTAATCCAGCCGGAGTCCTGGCAGACGATGAGGGTACCCCTCCGTGAGAAGAATTGATCCCCACTAGCTCTTTATATGAATAATCCCGATATTTCCATCATCTGATAAGTGGGGGTTTGCTGAGTAAGCGATCAGCCCTGTGCGCAGAAAGGGCTGCTTTGTTTGTCGCATGGGGAAGCCAACCGAGCGCCACATGCCGAGGCGTGTTTCCTTTCGCACATGGTTCGGATTGCTTTGACGAACATGATGCGGACCAACCAACCCCGGCCAGTGTTACCCTCTCTGTCTTCGCCCGATACTCCCAACTGCTTTCTCGTAGCTGTCCCTGGGCTATTTGGGCATAAAACCCAAATCAAAATTGCTACATCCTCCCTCCAGTGTCCGTTGTCCCTCTTCCGCGTTGATGTATTTTGTCGACGTGAGCTTCCGATACCCCGTCGTCTGTGGCGCCCCATTGTCCCTGTCATGCGGGTCCGATGGGACTTCCGCTCCGAGCTCCCACGGGTATTTCATATACGTCATGGGTCAGGCCCGGTCTTGGTTCGCCAGTCTTGGAGCCACAAGTCCGGATGGTCCGAGACCCCTGCCGCCTCAGTACCCGCGCAACCATCACATCGGTGTGCAGGTTCGAGGTATCTCCTGTTGTTCCCACATGTGGCTGAAGTTAAATCAACCATACCCCATACGACACGCGGCTTCCTTCTCTCATCCCATCGCGCCTTCCACCGTCGTTACTACTCCAAGTAGGCAACGACTTAAGTTTTTCAGAAAGCGCGACTTTCGCCTGCTCTTCTGGTTCCCCTGGTGTTGCTCGTTCATCTCCCTGCTCCCCCCAAAATTGAAGCGACGCCACAAGCTCGCTAGAGCTGTCCCATCCCCGTCGTCCCCCGCTCATTATTGCTTCTAACTTCGAGTATGACCCTCGCAAACAACAAACAGCAACCACCCCACGTAAACACATTTGTATGAAGTATTTTCCACACTAGCCATTCATCCAGCTCCCTTGCGGAGAGTCTCCAATGCATGTTGCTGTCCGCCAAGCATCGTCTACCATGGGACCCGATGTGAAGTTCATCAACTATCCGGAGCCACAGCTGGGGTATGGCCCCGCTTCGCTGGTTTTCCCGGTCTCACTTGGCGAATGCTAACATGAATGCGTAGGCCCGAGATACCTTATCAAAATGACCGGAGCCCGAATCCGTCCATGAGAGGGGCGACGGTCATCCTTGCTGCTTATGGGTATGCATGGCCGGATACGTACGGACACAGACGGTCGAGGGGGTGCTAACACTGGTACAGTATAGAATCCATGGGATGGGTGAGGAATCTCGCGTGGCGGAATGCAGGGTTTGCCGACCTGCGAGACATCCGTCGCGAAATTGAAGACTATGAGCCCAGGTATGACCCAACAGTCATACCTGTTGGTCCGGACCCTGGTAGCGAGACGAGCGCCGCCAAAACGCCTTCGAGAGTGAACACGCCCACCCCGAAGCGCCGGATGCCGACTTCGGGCTATTACAGCGTGGCGGACTACCACAGGCTGTACCTTTCGGGCGAGATTACTCCTATAGCCGTTGCGAAGGCCCTAATCCCTTTGATCCGTCGAGATGTCGACCCCCCAAGCCGGTACTCCACTGCTTGGTTCGAGACCAAAGTGGACTTGGTCATGAAGGCGGCGAGGGCGTCAACAAGGAGGTACAAAGAAGGGAAACCTTTGGGACCAATGGATGGTGTGCCGACCGCAGTGAAGGATGAGTACGAGATCGACGGGTACCATACGTGCCTAGGCTCGCGGAACGACTACACCTCCCACCCCACGGATGGCTCAAGCCGGACCAGCTGGGCCGTCAGGAAACTGGAGGAAGCCGGGGCTATTCTCCTAGGGAAGTTATCCATGCACGAGTTTGGATTAGGTACGTACGTTCCCTGGCCGTGGCCACTGTTGGCACCGCGACATGCGACACATCTCAGCCTTTCTTCTAACTTCTCTGCAGATACTACTGGAAATAATCCCATCTATGGAACCCCAAGAAATCCATACAACGACGATTACTACACTGGTGGCAGCTCGTCCGGAAGTGCCTACGCCGTCAGCTCCGGACTTATCCCGTTCGCTCTCGGAAGTGATGGCGGCGGTAGCATCAGAATCCCCTCGTCTTTCTGCAGTGTATTTGGCCTGAAGCCGAGCCATGGTCGAGTTTCCTTCCGACCGGGCCCGAACCACAGCATCACCTGCGCTGTCAACGGGCCCATAGCCGCCGACGTCGCGACTCTCGCTGCCGTTTTCGAGGTCATCAGCCAGCCACACCCGACATCCGGCTTCCCGCATCCGAGTGCGTTTGCTGTACCTGACAACCCGCAACGGAACAGGGTGCTTGGTATACCCGAGGATTGGTTTGCACAAGCCGACGCCGGTGTTCAGAAGCTGTGCATGGCAATGATTGACAAGCTTGTCGCCGAACGTGGCTACAGGAGGGTTTCCGTCAAGATCCCATTCCTGCCCGAGGGCCAGATCGCCCACGCGCTGACGATACTCACGGACGGCGCGACGCTACTGCCCGAGACTAGCAATCTTACGCCGGCGAACAAGATTCTGCTTGCCCTTGGCCGGATGACACCGTCCACGGACTATCTGCTGGCACAGAAGCTGCGGAGTCTCCTCATGCGCCATCTCGCCTACCTCTGGAAGTTATATCCCGGGATGATTATTGTCACGCCTACGACAGCCTGTGGGGGCTGGAAGATCCAGACTCAGGCGGAGCTCATTCACGGTGTCAGCGACGGAGACAAGACAATCATGACAATGCTCTACGTGTGGCTCGCTAATTTCTGCGGGCTCCCCGCCGTTACTGCGCCTGCGGGATACCTGGTTCCCGAGGGCCAGCCCAATGCCGGGGAGGTGGCGGACTCCAAGACTGAGGGCAAGGTGGCGGTTGGCCTCATGGGCACTGGCGAATGGACGCAGGAGCACAACTTGCTGCAGTTCGGAGTCGATGCAGAGGCAGTGGGCTCTCAGGTGCGGGTGCGACCCCCTATTTGGGTCGATATCGTCGAGAGGGCTCGAGAGGAGATGAAGGAGATGGGGATGCCTGAGGGGGAGGAGGACTGAACTTTGGGAAGAGACGTGGGTCGTGGCCTGCGAAGTCGCTCCCGCCCGTCTGGCGGCGGTGTTTGTTGGGAGGGTGTAGCAGAGGGGCGGATACCATGGCTTACGAAGAGAAAAGGCTTCTCTGTGGGGATATCCGAATAGATTATGCTCTAGAACTTAGAGATTAGTATTATCAATACCCCTTCCTCCGAGCATGAAATACGATCTTTCCGGTGGTGTCCTACACTATCCTAAACCCAAGTCCTATGGACCCTCTTTGAATGCCGAGCAAGGTTAAATATCATCAATGAGCCGCAGATGGATGCGGTTGTGTCACGCGACGGACTTTGAGAACCGACATTGGCAACGAAGCAGCATTTCTAAGGCACACTTTATCTCAGGGGTCGAACCAATAAATCATGGCGAACATCTGTCTTGCCGGGGTTGATACATTTAACAATTACAGTTCCACGGCGACGACGATCACGAATCCGTGGACGCCGTGTTGTGAAGCTCACCACCGACTACCCGATCGGTCGGGTCTCCTGCCAAAGACATCGCTTGCGCATATCCCCCCTTTCACAGGCTCAGCAGTTTATCACTCTCCTTTCTCCTTGGCACCCGAAGCGGCACCCTTCAGGACTCGAACACCTAACACTAACCTTCTCACCCTAACTCCATCTAAACGCTCGCAACGTCCGAGAACATTGCCCAAAATGAAGGCCACCTTTCTCGGTCCCACAACACTTACTACCCTCGCGGCCGCCAGCCTGGACAAGAACATTCTCAAGCGTGCCGTTAAGTGCGACACCGTCGACGCCGAGCGGACCCCGGCCGAGAATGACTGCCTCAAACTAGTCACCGAGCCGATCCGCGAGCGCAGCAAGCACGATCAAGCTCGACGAGGGCTCGAGCTTCACGAACGAGGACGTGTTCAATGATGCGCAGTCTGTTATCTCGGAGTGCGGGCTTGATGATAGCAAAATGAGCCGGTTGATTTTAAGGGTGAGATTTTGGATGACAAGAGGATCGTTAGCGTCTATAAGGAGAGGGGTGGGGGGGAAACCCCTAAGCGTCTTGATGGGAAGAGCTGTTGGTGAAGATCGAGAACCCGCGGTCCAGGGCGAACAAGCAGGCTTGGATGGCTGCTCTCATCAACTACGCGCCTGTAACAATATAACTTCAATATAACTTATTACTACCATGACGTATGGATTAATATGTTAATAATGGCTCCTACACTTTTTTGTACTGGTTTCGGTTTCAACTTCCTGATCTTAGTATTCCAATCTCGGCACTTTCTTGGCGTGTCGTTGAGACGCAAACACCAGTGACGGACAGACCGCCCTGAAAAGCCAATGTAGGGAGTTTGCCTTATCCCGGTCATGATGATGATCCCCGGGAGATGAACAATCCTGGTGTGAGGGATGTGTCGACTTTCCCGAGATCAGCACCTTCGCGATCCACATCCTCTACCGGTGGAGCTTCTCTTTACCATTGATAACGTCTTCTCGGAGCGTCATCGACGTGCCAACCTTGACGAGCGGAAGAGCGTTGAGACCACCCCGAACAAGTGGACCAGACTCGGCGGCACCGACACGCACAAGCCCTCTGTCTAAGTCACTGGACATGTGGAGAGCTTCATCAATGTAGAGATGGTAAGCGACACGCAGAACATCCTCTAGAATTGTGGAAGGGCTGGAAAGGAGATCACAGGCGAGGCTGAGGCCGGCTACGAGAGCACTCTGAGTATGCTTAAGGGCGAGTGCTGATCTCTTGTGGCAGGGCGCTTGATGGCAGTGAGTGTACACGTATGGTGCGCTCTTTGCAATATCTTCCTGTCTGAGGAAGATTTGCTTGCGTATTACTACATGTACGACCGCTGCACAACATCATACTATTGAACTCAAGGGTTAACGCCATCGCATTAGCGTTGTTAATGCCATAAATCAACGCGACAGAAATGCCCCCAAAGAGACTTGGCCTATCCAAAGCAGAGCGTTCAGCGGAGGCGGGAATGTCTTACGTAGAAGGGAACGTGGAAATAAGAGAGAGCAATGGGCATGAATGAGGGAGGCCTATAACTCATGGCTTAACAAGTATAAGGGAAGTATTGAGCATCCCGACGGAAGACTTGCAGCACCAGCCACCCTATCCCCTAATCCCAGGGCCACATGCTCACGAGTGAGGGATATGAATGCTTCTGACTCGACGGACTGTAAATCCCGCGTCCATGTCTCAGGAGCTACGGCCCGCAAACCTCACATGTGGAGCTTTCCGGGGACGACATCATTTGGGGTGTGAGAATTGGCATTGGAAACGATGCCGTAGTCATACAAATAGCGCTGCTGTTCCCCCTTTCCGTGACTCCCACCTAATAGGTCCAATTCTTGTACTCTTCCCATCAACTAGGACATCCGGAATCTCCCATTCACGTCGAACTCCAAAAACCGCCCAAGATGAAGCCATCCGTGTCAATCCTCGCCACCCTCGCCGGCCCACCTTCGCCCAGGAATACAACCCCACCGTTGGTATCAAGTGCGTCACCACCAACGCGTCCGAGGTGCCCGCCGACGACTGCCATGCGCCTTGGAACAACCTCATCAAGGACACCGACACTAAGATGAAATGCGGTCAAAGGAGGAGTGATACACTGCGGCCTGCTCGGAAACCTGCAAGATCTCGGTCAAACCCGACGAGGACGGCTTCAGCATCGAGAACGTGTACGTCGGCACAGATGCCGAGAAGCTCCGCGCCTATGGCAGCTATGACAGCAACGAATATCTCCCCTTTAAGGGCGAGATAAAGAGGTCGGGCCGGCTTACGAGTGTTTTTAAGGGTAAGGGCGGTAACTGCTAAGCTCCCGTAGCAAGGTTGTTGGAGGATATCGAATGACGGGTGTGGGTGGATTTGCGTGGCACTTTACAGTTGAGTGAGGGTGGGAGCGACAGCAGATGGGAACACCTGTACAGCGTTATGTCGTTCTGCATTGGCTTGGCAGGAGTAGGGTCACGTGGCTTCAATTCAGTGCGTTAAAAGTACATATACATATACACACATTATACTACGGCACCCCTGAGAGAACCGGTACTAAATGGCGGGCCAAGCGGGTCACCGTATCAACATGAGGAAGCCGCCCTCCACATGACGCAGGCGCGCCTGTCAGTGGAAGCGAATCGTAGGCAACATTAAGTGCGACAACTCCGAGCGCCCAGCACCCAGCCTGAGTGGTGCCACATTCGATACCCCGAACGGCGACTCTCGGACTAAGCGGCCTTGCCACGACTAGGCCCAATCCTACGCTGCGACAAACTGCTGTTCCCGCAACGACCAAGGACGATCGAGCTAACCCTCGAAGTATCGAGCCCCAAGCTCTGGTTAGCGCATTCACTCTATCCACGACAACTGTTGCGCCGAACTCCTCAACAGGGACATTCTCTATCACTGTGATTGATCGGGACCTCTCTATTCAGCCTTGCCGCCCCCCGCACCACCGACGGGATCCGCCGCCGTCCGCGACCGACCCGAGCGAGCGCTGGGAGGACCTGGACACCGCCTCGCGCCGGCGGCCGAGATGAAGAGCCTATTCTCTCTGGCGGCGGGGACGCTGCTCCTGGCTGAACTAGGAGCAGCGGAAATCCACACTCCCAAGCACGAGGCCGGACGATGCTCCATGCGCGATCACTGCGGGGCGAAGAGTTGGTTTGGCAAGCAGGTACCCTGCGTCGATAATGGTCCCGCCGAGGACCCCGACGAGGATGCTAGGAAGCAGCTTGTCGAGCTGTGCGGTGCAAAGTGGAAGTCCGGGCCTGTGTGCTGCACGGCTGGCCAGGTCGATTTCCCCGCCCCGAACTGTACAAAACTTCTGGGTACTAATAGCGTCGCGTGTATAGATCAAGTCACTGAAGTCCGAGCTATCGACACCAAATCAGATCGTGTCGTCCTGCCCCGCATGCAAAGAGAACTTCTTCAACCTCTTCTGCCACTTCACCTGCTCCCCCGACCAGTCCCTATTCCTAAACGTCACCGACACGATGGACAAGAATGGCAAGACGATGGTGACCGAGGTTGACCAGCTCATCTCGGACCAGTACAAGCGTGACTTCTTCGACAGCTGCAAGGATGTCAAGTTCGGTCCCTCTAATGCGAATGCTATGGACTTCATCGGTGGCGGCGCCTCGACGCCCGACGACTTCGTCAAGTTCCTGGGGGACGAGAAGGCCATAGGCTCGCCGTTCCAGATCAACTTCCCTAGGAGCTACTCCGAACCCGACATGGCGCCGAGGGATATGGAGGCGAAGAAATGCAGTGATGGGGACCCGAACTATCGGTGCGCGTGCATTGACTGTCCGGATGTGTGTCCGGAGCTGGCGCCTGTGAAGGAGAGCAAGTCGTGTCATGTCGGCGTGTTACCTTGTCTCTCATTCGCATCTATCCTAACATATGGCATCTTACTGCTGTCATTTGTTGGAGTCGTAATAGGACGCGTTGCGTGGAGGCGGCACACAACCCGTCGCACGGAGCGACTTAGGCTTCTCCAGGATGCAGCGCCGAGCGACGACGAGGACGAGGGCGACCTAGTCGATAGCGATCTCCTCTTTAGCGGTCGGCCGCAGCGCTACTACCGCCTCAACACCTGGTGTGACGCCGCCTTCAGCAAGCTCGGCCATACTGCTGCGCGATTTCCGGCCATAACCATCGTATCGAGCCTAATCATCGTGGCGATCTTGAGTGTGGGCTGGGTCAGGTTCGACATCGAGAAGGATCCTGCACGGCTGTGGGTAAGTCCGAGCTCAGCGGCGGCGCAGGAGAAGGAATTTTTCGACACCAACTTTGGGCCATTCTATCGCGCAGAGAAGATCTTCCTCGTCAACGACTCGTCGCCAGAACCTGGTCCCGGCCCTGTCCTCAGCTATGACACCCTGCTGTGGTGGATGGATGTGGAGCAGAGTGTGAGGGCACTCAGGGGTCCCAAGCTCGGGGCCTCACTTGACGATGTATGCCTCAAGCCCACCGGGGATGCATGCGTCGTCCAGTCGGTGAGCGTATACTACTCCAACGAGCCCTCTCTTGTTGGCCGTAACACGTGGAAGGATGACCTTAGGGCGTGTGCCAAGTCGCCCGTCGAGTGCCGTCCCGACTATGGCCAGCCCCTTGACCCGACGATGATCCTCGGCGCGTACGATTCCGACGTTGCCGATGCTCAGGCCATGACGGTAACATGGGTTGTGGAGAACGGCGCAGAGGACTCACCCAAGGTCACGAGGGCGATGGATTGGGAGACCGCGCTGAGAGACAGACTGCTGGAGGCACAGGAAGAAGCCAAGGAGCGTGGGCTACGGCTGTCGTTTTCTACGGAAATCAGTCTGGAGGAGGAGCTGAACAAGTCGACAAACACGGACGCCAAGATTGTCGTGATCAGCTACCTTATCATGTTCTTCTATGCCTCCCTCGCGCTCGGCTCAACCACGCTGTCGCTTCGGCACCTACTTCGGAACCCCGCCATCGCCCTTGTCCAGTCCAAGTTCACCCTGGGTGTCGCCGGCATCGTCATCGTGCTCTTCTCGATCAGCGCCTCCATCGGCCTCTTCTCCTGGGCGGGCCTGAAAGCGACCCTCATCATTGCCGAGGTAATTCCCTTCATCGTCCTCGCCGTCGGCGTCGACAACATCTTCCTCATCGTCCACGAGTTCGAGCGCGTCAATATCAGCCACCCAGACGAGATGGTCGAGGAGCGCATCGCCAAGGCCCTTGGCCGGATGGGGCCCTCGATCCTCTTCTCCGCCACTACAGAGACCGTCTCCTTTGCCCTCGGCGCCTTTGTCGGCATGCCTGCCGTGCGCAACTTTGCCGCGTACGCCGCGGGCGCGGTCCTCATCAACGCCATTCTGCAGGTCACCATGTTTGTCTCTGTGCTCGCCATGAACCAGATTCGGGTGGAGGACAACCGCGCGGACTGCATCCCGTGCATCCAGGTGAAGTCGGCGCGCATCCACCTGAGCGGTTCAAACGGGCACCCGGTGACCCGGTTCTATGAGGTACCGGAGGAGAGCCTTCTGCAGCAGTTCATTCGGAAGTTTTACGCGCCTGCGATCCTCGAGAAGAAGGCTAAGCTAGCCATTGTGGGTGTCTTCCTGAGCATTTTTGCTGTGGGCGTGGCGCTGCTTCCAGAGGTGAAACTAGGCCTTGATCAGCGGGTTGCGATCCCCGACGGCTCCTACCTCATCCCTTATTTCAACGACCTGTACGACTACTTCGATGCTGGCCCACCGGTTTATTTCGTCACGCGGGAAACGAATTTTACCGACAGAGACCACCAGCGGGAGGCGTGCGCTCGCTTCACGACCTGCGAGCAAATGTCACTGGCAAACATTCTCGAAGGCGAGCGCAAACGCCCGGACGTGTCCTACATCTCCACTCCCGCCGCCAGTTGGATAGACGACTTCTTCCAGTGGCTCAACCCCGACCTCGGCGACAAGTGCTGCGTCGAGGGCCGCCACGCGTGTTTCGCAGACCGGGACCCCGCCTGGAATATCACCCTCTCCGGCATGCCCGAGGGCCACGAGTTCGTGCACTACCTGGAGAAGTTCCTCACCGCGCCCACGACGGAGGATTGTCCTCTCGGAGGGCAGGCCTCCTACGGGAGCGCGGTAGTGGTGGATTCTGGGCGGGATACGATCCGAGCTAGCCAGTTCCGGACGAGCCACTCGCCGCTGCGGAGCCAGGACGATTTTATCAGCGCGTACGCCTCTGCACGGCGAATTGCCTCGGATATCAGTGAGAGCACGGGGATTGACGTGTTCCCCTACAGCATGTTCTACATTTTCTTCGACCAGTACGCGAGCATCGTCTCCCTGACCGCCACCCTCCTCTGCTCCGCCGTAGCCATCATACTCTTGGTCTCCGTCCTGCTCCTCGGTTCGGTCTTCACGGCGCTCATCGTGGCAGCCACCGTCGTGATGACAGTTGTGGATATCATGGGCGCCATGGCCGTCTTCCGCGTCTCCCTTAACGCCGTCTCCCTAGTCAACCTCATCATCTGCGTCGGCATAGCGGTAGAGTTCTGTGCGCACGTTGCCCGCGCCTTCATGTTCCCCTCGGGAACCCTCGTCGAGCGCGCCAAGGGCCGCTTCAAGGGCCGCGACGCCCGCGCGTGGGCCGCGCTCGTCAATGTTGGCTCCTCCGTCTTCTCGGGCATCACCGTGACGAAGCTCCTCGGCGTGTGCGTCCTCGCGTTCACGCGCTCCAAGATCTTTGAGATCTATTACTTCCGCGTGTGGCTTGCCCTGGTTATCTTCGCGGCGTCGCACGCGCTGATCTTCCTGCCCGTGGCTCTGAGCCTCGGCGGTGGGGAGGGGTACGTTGATAAGGAAAGTGAGGGGGGAATTGAGGATGATCTCGCGACGAGGCGGTACAGGGCGTTGCTTCCTGAAGAGAGCGATTCGGAGAGTGAGGATGAGTATGAGGAGGAGGACGAGAGGTGGAGGTAGTGCGCTCTACGGCTTTGAAGGTTTCTTTTTGGAGGGGTTTAATCCGGCTATGGGATTGAAACGGACAGACGACGGGATTTTCTATTTGCAAGTAGATGAGTATCGTTTCTAGAGGGTTGTTTTGGATGGCTTTATATTATACCATGTTATTCATCATCCTACACCGGTCGCTATGGACTGTGCCAATCAGGCGCGTGAGTCGCCATGGGTGAACGCAACGTCTACGCGTATGGGAGCCTCGGGAAACGGATCGAAGGACAGGGTTCTCGTGAGTTCCAATCATCCTCGTTCTCCCTCTTCTCCGGAGCCAGTTAGGGAGGAGCCTTTCACCAACTACGAGGATAAGCTCGACCACTTTCATGGCAGTCCACAAGACGGTTTAGGATCATGTTACTGAGCGCCTCACACCGTATTTGGTTGCTGACTATCCCACGACTGCCTGTCTCCCATGTTCTCCTAGATAGCGAAGAAATGAGAGATTTGATGGCCTAACCAGTCAAACGCATCAGCCCCCTCACTGTGCCAACCCCTTATAAACCTCCGTCTCAACCCCCGCCCAAAGCCCCAGTACTTTCTCATCCCCAAAGGGCAAAATCTGACTCGCCACAATCCCCGCAACCCCGTTCTCCCGGTCACACCACCACCAAATGTTCGCCAGTCCCGCCCAGTGCGCCGTCCCCTTACTCCTCCCCGTCGCCTCGCTGTTCGCAAGCATGAACGTCAGGCCCCACCCCTGCGGCGCGTTGTCGGCCACGGGGTACAGATCGGGTAGAGCGTTGGTTAGGTCAGGCTTCGCGGCGGGGATGCCCTGCCGGCCGAAGTTTGGGAAGTTTTCAACCTGGTTCCTGAACATCTCTTCTACAGTAGATTTCTGGAGGATTTGGGTGCCTGTGCGGGGACACGTCCCGTCGTTGAGGAGGACAGCTAGCACCTCTATGCTGGTGTTAGTTTCTTCATCCGACCTTTTTTTTGTATCAAGTGCGAGAAACCTTGACTTACTGGCATACTCCTGCGGCTTCGCATACATGCCCGCACCACCACTGTTGAAAATCTTCCCGGCGGCATCCTTGTCCTCAAGGTCCACCACAGTTGGCAGGCGCTGGAGGTGGTCCCTCGGCCGAAGCTTTCCATCCTTCTCCCTCTGGTGCATATGCGCTAACTTGGACCTCATATCCTTGGTCGGGAACATGGACATGTTGTGCAACCTAAGGGGGTGTAGGATGTTCTTTTGGATGTAGTCGTTGAGTTTCAGCCCAGAGGCTCGTTCCAGGGCGACGCCTGCCCAGTCGATATTCACCTGAGATAACCTGTTAGCTCACGATGAACGCGGCTTCCCTATAAAATAAGAGACATACCCCGTACTCCCAACCCTCACCGGGCTGAAACATCAGCGGTTGTTTGAAATCTTCGAACCGCCCCGAAAACTCGTCGATCCCTCCTGGGAAACCCCAGTTCCTAAGCCTCTCATTAAAGAACGCATACCCGAACCCAGCGGTATGCGTCAGGAGCATGCGCAGAGTTATAGCTCTCTTCTTCGCCTCCTGCGTCC
Source organism: Microascus cirrosus (assembly GCA_030271035.1). Taxonomy (NCBI): domain Eukaryota; kingdom Fungi; phylum Ascomycota; class Sordariomycetes; order Microascales; family Microascaceae; genus Microascus; species Microascus cirrosus. The sequence continues at coordinate 102,807 of JAMBUN010000344.1, read as the reverse complement.
CATCTGACTTGATCACCGGCAAGTCCTTAAGCTCAGGGCAGAGCCCTTCGAGGTGTTCCCCGTCATCAAGCCTCAGAACACCCCTCTCTACAAGCTGCATACAAGCGACTCCCGTCAGCATCTTCGTACAAGAGGCGATCCAGAAGATATTCTCGGGTGTCATGTCCTCCTGGCTCTCGATGCCACGCTTCCCGGATGCGTGCACAAATAGGTCATTTCCGTCCTTGCCGACCACGGCGACAGATACGCCCGGGATATCGGACTTCTTATCCGCAGCCGAGCGGTCCACAAGGTTACGGAGGTTATCCAGGGTCTGGGCGTTGAGAGGCATCTTGGCTCTGGGGGGCTACGATGATGCGTAGTTTGTTGCAGACGCGGAGGTTAGAACCAAGTCATCGTGGACAAAGCCGCAAAGATGGGGGCTCATGGAGAGGTATTTAAACCTCACTTGAGCAACCCCACACTAAGTATGTGGAGAGGGGAAGAATGACGTGACAGACAATAATATCACATGTACCGTGGGGTTCCGGCGGATCGGATCCGCGATTGTGGCTTCTTTGGCCGCCATTGGCCAGACCACGGCCCGGAGCGGCAACCCCGCATCTCGAATCCCAGGCCGGAGGATCGACGCAAGCTCCGCCTCTCCCCTCGTATGCATGATTTGTATAATTAAAGTGCTGACGCTCTCTGTGCTTTAGGAAAGGCCCTTAGCCCCCCTTAGCAAGGCTCCGTATACTAGTGAGATCACTCGGCCGGCCGGGTTGGACAAGTAGATCGGACACCTCAGACCCGGTGTAACGACCCCCATAGCCGCAAGATATCACAAAAGAGACCGAAGTTTCTAGGGAAATAAGTCTTAATGCTTGTCTCGCGTCAAGGGGCCCACGTACCTGAAGTCTCTCAATGCTACTGCTAGACTGGCCTCCATCATGGGGAGAGAGGATGATTTCCGCCAGCTTCTTCTTAGACTGCTGAACCTCCATTACGCGCTGGCCCCTCAATATCAGTAACTAGTAACGTATCTTGAAGGATCGGCAGTAGATACCTCTTCGAATGACGGGCGAATGAAGAATCGCACCGTGGTAACTTCCCTGGTCTGCCCCATCCTGTGAATCCTCCCAAAGGCTTGCTCTTCGATAGTCGGGTTCCTGCTCACTGTTGGCATTGTATATTACATCGAGGTAAAACAAAAGGATTTTTAGGTCAGGCTCACCAATGGGGTTCCATTAAATAGGCACGAGAAGCCTCGGTGAGGGTCAAGCTGTCGAGGTGTGAGTGCGTACAAAGCATAATTGGGATAAGACACGTACCCAAAGTTGCCGCATGCGAGGGTCAGAAGGAGAACGCGGATCGAGGGATCCTCCTTAAACTGATGAATAACAGATTGGCGCTCGCCGTGGGGAACCTTGCCATCGAAGCGAAGACAGCGAATCGAAGCTTGGTTCAGTGCCGCTTCCACAACATTGAGCGTAAGTCTCCACGAAGAAAACACAATACTGGAGAGAAGAGTTAGTTAAGAACTCCCATACTCGTGGAAAGGTGTGTTTGACTACGTACCATTTGGTATCAGATGGCTGTGCCTGGATATCAGTAACCAACGCAATGACCTTTGACGGAAAGCTACCCAATGGCAACCGTGGCCCAGGGACCGCATCAGCTGCATCTTCCAGGGAGTAGATGTTGGTCGAAACAGGTACGGCTGGGCACGCGCTGTTGTGCCCACACTGGAAACTACGGCCATTCCGTGACATATTGGAAGCACAATCGGCGCAAACATATCTGAGACACCGAGAGAAAAGGGGCTTCTTCTGCTGCGGTGTCTCGTCGAAGAGGTTCTCCATATCGGTCAAGCTCTGAATCGACTGACATACCGAGCAGGAGACGGCAGCCATTTCCAAATGTGATTTGAAAGTCTGCTGCGCTACCGATGCCCATTCTGATACTTCAGATGGCGGCCGCATCAAAGGTGGGCCAGTGTTGTGTCGTGTGTGATAATGCAGCCCCAGGTTGCAAAACAGCCTGAGGGACTCGATCTGCTGAAGCATGTTCACATACACTCCCGACCTGCTGACGTCGGTGCTCTGCTCCAGTGCCTTGTCGATGCTCATGACGGCTCGGTCCTTAAACTCGTTGTATGTTTCTCTCTCTTGGGGTGTGAATTCCACCGGGCACTCCTTGTCATGCCGCCTTGGAAGTTGGATTGTTTTCTTGGGCCGACGCAAGAGGAGACACGAGGACAGGCGCTGCAGCCGCGCCACCCCCTCCTGTTCGGGATCACCTTCCTTCAGGATCCGGCCAATATCCTCTTCAAACTTGCGTTTCTCATGGTAGGGGAAGGCGCGGATGAACTTTAAGAGTGTCGCCAGGTCGTTGAGTTGGTTTTGGATAGGAGTTCCCGTGATTGCCCAGCGGCTCCGGGCCTCCAAGTCGCATATTGCCTTTGAGCGCTGACTGACCTCGTTGCGAATAATGTGTGCTTCAGGTTTGTGAGATTTAGAGGACGTTTAATGATCGGCTTTGAGGGGGCTAACCTTCGTCTAAGATGACCCGCCTCCACCGTACAGCAAAAAGCACAGAATCAGAGGAATTGCTCTTCATTGCCCTCCATTCCATAGACGCACGATCAAAGGTCGTCAAGACGATATGGAACGAAGAGACGTCACTCGAATGTGCAAGTTTCGTTTTACCATGGTGTCGGTGATAGTTCAACGCATCCGTGTGTCTAAACCTTGTTAGCCCATTCTCGTTCGAATCAAGATGATTAAGTCTGTCTTACTGCGCTATTTGCTCCTCCCAGGTGCCCAGGACTATAATGTTATAAGTAAAGAGGAAAACCCGTGCTATTATTCAGATTTTACTCACGAGATGGCGGAACAATTATAAGCGTAGCTGGGACAGTGGGTCGGGACGAAGTCCGCTCATCTTGGTCCTCTCGTTCACTTCCATCAGACTCCACGTCAATGGCTGCCAGCGCGATCATAGTCAAAGTTTTCCCCAGGCCCATAGGGTCAGCAAGTATGCCCCCGTACAGCTCCGGTGGCGGCTCCTGATAGCAAGCCTGTGAGATCGTATTGACAAACCTGTGGTCACCAAGTCAGAATTTATTTACAGAAGCACCACGAGGATGATCATACAGACGGCCCTGGTCAGTATCTCGGATCGTCCAGATGTCCTTGTAGGGACCCTGCATCGACCAGCCTTCTTCTCGGCGTAGAATGAACGTCAGAGCTTGCTTCTGATGCCTGAAGCTTTCGTCAGTCGAGAACAACGTTTACATCATGGACGACTGCTTACCTCTTTAATGGAGTCACAACATGTCGTGGTTGCTCAGTCTCTTCTAATTGGACTTCAGTAGAGAAGTAATTGTCGAGGAAGTCATCTGTATCCGTAATATCCCGGAGATAGACTGCTTTTGATGTTTGAGAGATGACTTGTGAGACCTTCGGACAGCTATCCAGTCCAGCGAAGGATAGGCGATGGGGATTACAATACTTGATATCCTGAGTCAGTATACGGGGATCCTGCAGGTACACGTCGCTCTCCTCAAGCCACTCTCCAAGGTCTTCGAAGAAGCTGAATGGTCCGCACACGTAAATCTCAATCTTGCAAGGCACTCGAGCGTGTCTTCGCTGGGTCTTGACTGGCTTGTCCAACGTGCAGAACGCTGTGAGCCGGAGGTCTTCGTCCCCCATTAATTCTTGAACCAGAGCTACGAGCTCAGATATAGTGCCACGAAAAGGGGTCTTGTCCGCCGCCGTAAAATTGCTCGGAGAATCAAGGTTGATGGGCATCGGTTCCGTGGACTTGCTTAATGGTGGACTCTCGCAGAACCCATTCAGCCCGGAGATCTGGATCAAACATCAGACGCTGATGATGGAACATATAGCCGGACCAGACCTACAACGCCGAAGCAAACGATCTCATCGTGCTCCTCAGTGGGTAGGCTCTCCGCGTCCGGCGGAACAGGCTCAACGCGGCTCAGCAGATTTTGCAGGTCAGGAGGAACTTGCCCTTGTCGTGAAGAACGATGTCCTCCCTGTGTCGAGCTTTCTGCCGAGACAGAACTACCCCATGTGTACGACAGGGAAGATCCACCAGCCGGTGAAAGATGAGGTTGAAAGCCTGTCAGGACTGGGGTCGATTCGGGTTGTTCCGTCTCCCAGTCGAATCGCCGCCTCTTCGGCGGGGGGTATCCGTAGCCTGCTTCCATTGTTCTGCCACCCTGTCGGACGGTTCACCAACGAGGGTAGAAAAATGAGTAAACTGGGACGGGCAAACCAGGCCCTACAACGGCCGTAGAATGAGTAGAGGCCTTCCTGGAAAGCGGTACTCGTGGACTATGCACAGAGAGGGCGCTTCGGCAAGATTCGGAGCCTTATTGCGTTGGCTGTCTCTGGCGGCTTCGTGTCAGGCCTCATTCCTGTTCGCCTCGGCGTCTCTCCCAATGTAATTGGTTGCTGCGACCTGGCAGTGCTGGATGTGGTGGCTTAGATCTCTAAAGGTCGTTGGCTTGCAGCCACAACAGGCCAGGCTGAATGCACGCTTGCAGCTGATACAGAACAGGCCGCCTTGAATATAGTACTTACATGATGGCATTGAACCTCGGGCGCATATCACTTGCAGGTGGCGCAGGTTGCATCGTGCAATTATGCCGGGACAATTTCTGTCTCCCAGACAATCCCAACTCACACAATGCTCCCCGAAATCTTGAAAATCTTCAACTCCGTCAAAGGCACTTCAAAAGTACTTCAAAATGAAGCGGAGTTTCAAGCCGCGACGTCTGGCCTCCGCGCGGGCGCACGAGGTGATGGATCGTGCCCTAAAGGACCTCCACAAAACCGTCACTACTTCTGGCTCGCGAAACGTCCCCGAGTCAAGCCTGCAGGAAGTCCGCAATGCCTGTCTCCAGATCGAGAATTCGCTAGCAGCACGCGGACTCCTCCGTAATACGAGGCGCCTAGCTCGCCTTTTTGGAGGCCTTGAACATTACCGACGCTCGATTGATGTTCTCTGCAATGGAACCGAGTACCTATGCTGGATATGGTCTCCTATCTCTGTGGTCCTTCAGGTGGGTCGACATAAAAGCTCCTGATTTCTTTATGGGCACCTTTTCTGAGGCAAAGCAAACTTGCAGATGGCATCCGACTGCATAAGCGCGTTCGAGATCATAATGAAGGCCTACACTAAAGTTGGAGATACGCTACGTCGATTCGAGAAACTACGGGAGACCTTCTTCGAAGACCACAGGCTCCAAGAGCTTCTGGCTGTGTTCTACTCCGATATTCTTCGCTTTCATGGTCTAGCCTATAAGTTTTCCCAGCGCAGCAGTAAGTGACGTCCTAAAACGTGGTGTGGAGACCGGAGCCGTTGTTATTAGCTAATCTAATCTTCGCAGACTGGGAAGTCTTCCTTTTGACCACTTGTGGCCGCTTTGAGCGACGATTCGGGAACGTCATTGAGAATCTCGAGGAACATGCCAAATTGATTACTGAAGAGGGCCATGTACTCAATATTTCGGAGACGCAGAGAAGGCTGAGAGAGCTGTTATCCCAGCAGCAAGAGGGCCTCAGGAAGATCGAGGTTGAAGAGGAGAGATACTCAGATAGGCAATTTGCCGATACCACGTCACGACTTCAGGTCGACGGACGAGACCAGCTCGCAATTTTTGACTCTCTGTCGGAGTGTCTGAAGTACGAGGGAACTTGTTCGTGGGCACTTCAGCAAGAGAATATTGCATCATGGCTAAGTCCGAATGGCCGCGTGCAATCACTGTGGTTGCATGGGTCCGCCGGGACAGGGAAGAGCGTCTTGTCGACACATCTGATCACCTTTCTAAAGTCCAACTGCAGCTCACAGGTAATATTTCATTTTTGCAGCGACCAGTATAGCGACTCCAAGAGCTACGGCCAAATCCTCCGGTCCATCATACGGCAGCTCCTCCAACTCAGCAACGACGCCATTGCACATGCACACAACACCTTCCTCAAGAGCCGGAAAGCACCCTCGCTACCAGAGCTCGAGAAACTCGTCGGAGAGCTTCTTGCTATTATTTCTGGTGAATCGGAAGAGACCGGACTAATCTGGGTTGTCGTGGACGGGGTTGATGAGTGTGAGGAGGACAAACTTTGTCGACTAATCAATGTCTTAGCCGGTCGGTCTATAGGTCGTACGAGAACCTGGTCGTCTTGTCGGAGAGACGGACCTTGTAAATTGCTGTTTACGAGCAGAAAAGCACCTGCATTCGACAGGGGATTTAAGAATCTACCTGTGGTCTCGCTGGGTGACGAGAGCATCAGGAACAAATTGCGAGCTGCTATAAGCGCATACGTATCCCACAGAATACGATCACGCGAAAACTCTCGTCAATTGCAACAGCTGGAGTTCGCGGCGCATGAGCTGGAGGAGATAGAGAGCGATATTCTGCAGAAAGCGGACGGTATGTTAGGAGGTGCCCTGCTGATCATATTGATATCTAACCGGCGCCAGGAATGTTTCTCTATGCCAGGCTGATCCTTGACCATCTGAACTCGCAGCTATTCAGAGACAAGTCCGCCCTTAGGGCCAAGATTTCTCACCTACCAAAGACGCTCCATGAGTTGTAGGTCCTCGTTGTGCTCCTTCTGAGGTAATCTTCCTAACATGAAATCCCAACTCGTAGCTATTCTAGGCTTTTAACCAATATCATTTCCCCCATGGACGACGACTCCCGCGACATAGTGAAGAGTATTTTCCGCTGGGTGGCGTTTGCCAAGAGACCCCTTCAGAGACTTGAGTTTCTGTCAGCAATTACTTTCAGCACCGGTAACCCTGGCGCCTGCAATCTGGTTCCAGGGTATGTCCTTGAGAAATGCGCCAATTTGGTTGAGGTGAGGCATGACAGAACCGTGTCCTTCATCCACAGATCCGTGAAAGAGTAGGTCTTTTTACTGTAAATTGCCATTAGAGTTACCTAACTGGCCTAGATTCCTCATGTTGGCGGATTCCACCTTCTCTATCACAGACGCAGAGTCCGTTGAGGAACAAGCAAGGGCGACGATTGCCTGCATAGTATCGGCCTCCAGGTGCTTCCATCGCTCCAGCGGCGAGAATGAAAAGAGGATACGCGTAGTCAAGGGCCTATATGGTCTGGTCCTGTACGCATCTGAGCATTGGGTGGAATTCACGCTCTCTGCTTTCGGCCAACCCAGATCCAGACCCTGCGACTATCTCCATATGATCGAGACTCTAGTCAGCGAGCTCGAACGGGGCGAGTGGCAAGCAGAAGTCGACAGTCACCAATTCCACCCAGAGCTCGAGATATATGACGCTAGGCTAAACCTCGTCGATGAGTACCCTTTGCTTCAGTATCACATCCGGCGTGCAATGGCCAGTAGGTCACAGGACGCATTGGAAAGGCTCGGAAGCATAGGAGTTAGTGAGAGTACGGCCCTCTGTTTCTCACGACTGGCCCAAGATGGGTTTACGGTTCCTAATGGCTTTCTAATACCTGTTACAGATGGAACGGATCGTGAACAACCTCGGAAGGGAAGCCAGGACGCCGTATCACGTATCCTAGAAGCCTATCAGGAAACGGTACGATGGCTGCTTGATCAGCAATACTACTCGGATGTCCTAGCCGAGGACCTTGAAGCCTTTAAGGCTGAATTTTCCACCTCGTCATTCACCTGTCGGTTGCGCTCGTGTCCCCGAGCTACAATTGGGTTTGAATCTAAAGGCCTTTTGGAGGAACATGAATGGGCCCACACCTCGCGGCCGAGATGTAGTTTTCCTGGATGCCAGTATCCACCGTTTGCCAACAGCCGGGCTTTGAAGCGCCATGTGGACAGGTCCCACGCCCAGACCCACCCAGTCCGGCGATTACGCAAGGCCTCGAGAATCCATGGTTTCCATCAATCAAACAGCATTGGACGAGAGGCAGCAGGGCTCCCTTCGTTACATCAGGTGCAAGAAATTACTGAGCCTCATGTCCAAGGGGGCCACGTTCCGAATCCACAAATGCAGGTCGAGCCAAACGGGCGAGCCACTTTACTTACTCAAAACATAGGACTCTCGTCTCCTTTACTCATGCCATCTCCAACTCCTTCTCTAATCATCGGGCCGGGCCTCGCTGTTTCCGACGTAGAGATGGAGCCTGATGATGGAATAGAGAGTCGTACAGACTTCCTGATACAGGATAACGGACAAACCATGAAAGACGTTGGGTGGGATGAGAATTGGGTAAGATTATATCCAGAAGAGACCTGGCACATTTAAGGGGTGCTAATCAGCGCAGATACCTGATCCAGTTTCGAGGACTATGGAACGTGACGGGCTTTCTATGGGACACCAGACGCGCTATTCGTCCCCTGGAGACTATACCCTCTCAGACTGGACGGCTCTACCCTTCCCAGATACCGGCGGCTCGGCCGGATCTGGCCTAGCCTTATTTCAGGATTCACCCTCCCCCCCCCAATCACAATTTCGAAGTCCTTAGGCACCTCCTATCGTGGGAGCCGTATGCCCCAGGTCTCTCAAACACCCTAACAGGTCTTAGTATCCACTTAAAGCTCTTACGACACCCTGTACAAGAAGATCCTTGGCCTACTTTCACATCCTTCGGCTCCTACACCTTCCAAACAAAACTCCCCTTGAAGATCTCACGCCCATAACGACCCAAGACGAACGTCCTTGTCCACATACTTGCCGTCTGGGAAAGCAACCGACCTTGTATATCCGTTCCCTGCGTCAGATCATCATTCATGATTCTGTAGGAACTCCTTTGAATCTTCCTGGAGCGGCTTAGCGTGGTCATACTTGGGGCGCTCCCTGTTGGAATAGCCACTTGATTCCAAATGGGACAAGGGTGAAGCTATAGCTAAGAGTAGGACAGAACCTCCAACAAAAGATGAATCGGATCAACACGAGCGGGACGTTGAAGTAATTTATACATACATATAATACGCGAGTGCCGGGCACGAACAATCACAGAACTTGAACTTAAATCGGTGGACTATTTAATTTTAGGTAGACACCTCGCCTAACCTGTCTCTTGTTGCTCACTGACCATATCGCTCACTTGAACTAGCTTCTTTTCGTTCATTGAACCGCTTGTGTATTGCGGCAGCCTCATGACTACGTATAACATTCTCCCTTACCCCTACCTCTTGCCTCTCATGGACACTCCAACAGCGTTACTGAATCGCGAATGATGTCCCCACACTCGCAACTCCTGGACCTGTCATCACTTGGCTCCCGCCCTTTTGCTTAGACTTTACATTACATAGTCTTCCGGAAACCCGAGTGGATGACTTGTTTTCAGTAGACCTTATACAAATACACTGCGCTAAACCTTCGAAAAGCGTCCGAGCCGCTCTTACCACACCAATTACAGTAGCTCCAGCAACTAAAGGATGGTCTTCCTCTTTAACTAAACAATGAGGGTAGACCCTACCATACCGTGTACAGGTAACAATGCCTCCACAGCGTTTGAACTGTACGACGGCTGCACAGTCTCCTCCGAAATACGATCCTCAAACGCCTTCAGCGCCCGGCTAAGAGCCTTTGCCACCCCCCTGGAGATATCGCTCTTCTTCCCCAGGAACCAAAGCGCCCGGATACAATCCTCGCAGCGCCGTAGACTCTCTTCACAAGCCTCACTCTTCTGGCCCAGTATGGCCTTGTCATGTCGCCACAGCTCGTCCGCTTTGCTGAAGTGGATGACGTACGCTTTGGCGTACGCCCTGATGAGGATTATGGTCCACGGTTCAGTGAGGATGGTGCCGGCGTTGATAGCAAAGTGGAAGTCTGGCATTTGGGGCTCGGGGGAGTCGCCCGAGCCGTCTGAACGGGCTGGTGTGGAGACCCTGGATAGCTCGGCTAGCTCATTGGCACTCCTATTCCGGATCCCTTCGGCCATTTTAGTGCTGACTCGCTCCTGGCTCTCACTCTGGACGCCAAGGCCTTTCTCATCGACGAAGTTGATTAGGTCGGCCAGCATCAGGGCTGCGAGGTGCCAATGCGCATGGATGCAGACGAACCACCCCCGCACGTGTGGCGGTACGGCGTCGTAGTTCTCGACAAGATCGCGAAAGAAGACCCCGTAAGTCGTGTTCCAGTACCGGTAAACCAGCATGGCGGCGTGGATTATCTCCTCAACTGGTTGACCTCGACTTAGAGCGCGGAGCGAGTTCTGGAGGTATGACACGTGGCGCCAGAGTAGGACCTTCACGGAGACGGACTTCTGCACGGCCCACGCGGCGTCGTCGGGGGAACAGGGCCAGCGGACAGATTGAAGTGGATTCACGGGGTCGTCTTGGATGAACAGGTCCAAGCCCCATCTTTGGCTGTGTGGTTTCTGCATACTGCCTTCCGTCTGAACGCTCGGCATCGCCGCCTTGAGGTCGTCGTGCTGGGAGTCCTCGTCGCTCAGGACGACCGGCCGCTCGTGCATGGACGAGGAAATCGTGTCTGCCATGACAGTGAGCCAGTATAACAGTCCAACTGTCCCGCGGTCTTCCGCGTCCAGGGTACCGCCCTCTTCTGCCCCCTGAGTATCAGGACCTCCCCCGTTAACATCAATACCCGCGTCTCGCGCGTCCACCTTAAATTTGAGCGACCTCATCTTGCGAGCTGACCTTTCCAAAAATATGGGTTTGCCGTCCTTCGAGATTATGTCGTCCAGCTGCGACGCGAGGGATGCCCGTATTGACTCTGCATCGCCACCACTATTACCTTTCTCGACAGGGACATCGTCCTCGTCCCAAGGTTTCTGCGTCCAGCTAAAGATCATCTCGGCGCAGACAACCCGAAATGTCTCGAGGTTCACGCACTTGTGTAGCGCCCTGAAGGCTTGTTCCCAGAGCGACCGCTGCATGGTACGATCGAACTCCTCCACGACGTTGTCGCTCAAGTCGTTCTCGTCTTCGGATTGTCCGTATTGCTCTTCCGCGCGATGGCTTTTCTGGGCCCATTGCGTTGCAAATGCCATGATGGCTAGGCGGAGGGCTTTAGAGGCCGCACGGTCCTCGGCCCGGGTGAGTTGTATGAGCCTTATAGATTGGGCTACTTTATCGAGCTTTATTACCCGGCTGTAGATTCTATTGGCCCATGACGACCCGTTTTCCTGGGATATTGGCTTGGTGTTGTCCTCGGTTGGGGCCTGTCCTGGGGCTTGTAATAACCCTGGGGAGGTACCGATGTTGTATCGTCGGATCTTATAGGGGCAGGTGTTCTCTGTTAACCAGCATGCCAGACTGTACTCGACGACGTCGTGGTAGATCCGGAGCAGGTTCCCGGATATGGCGCTGTTGTTTGATCTGTTCATCATGCTTTGCTCGGGCGAAAAGAGCGAGAGTGATGGCGTCGGTGTGAAGGAAGTCTGGGAGAAGAACGATTGCTGGCGAGTTCTGCGATGTATGGTATCGTTGCATTCTGCAGAGCTGTACTGGGACGAACAAGCAGGGGGTAGAGTGGTCGAGCTGGGATAGCCGATGCTCCAATCCGGGTTGAAAGGATCAGCCAAGCCATTGTCTGATGGGTCATACTGTGACGTTGGATAGACAATGCTTCCAGGATTCGTGTCCGCCGGGTACCTTGAATCATCGGCTACCCCGTCAAAATGCTCTCCCACAAAAGCAGCTCTCAGTCCTCCAGCATCGAATCCCGCGCTTTGCGAGAAGCCATGGCCGAAAGATGCGTCCGGCAAGACCGGAACCTCAAATTCAGGGACAAGTGGATCCCAAGACGGAGGGAGGTCATGCGGAGATATCTGCGGAAGGCTTGGTAAAGGCGGTGCGCTGAGATCGCGCTGCTCCGTGGTGATTGGCCTTCTAGGGAGCGTGTGTGTATGGCGCGCTTGCCGCCCACGAGCGGACCTCCGTCTATCCGTACCGGCTACAGAGCCAGCGTCCGAGCTCCTCGCTTGAAGCTGGGATTGGAGCCAGCGAAATGTGCAACGCTTTTTAGTTTTGGTACAGTACGAGCAGCTCTGGGTCCGGCTCCCCACACCTGTCGACAAAGACCGTTAGCTACAGACGCACACTGCCGACGAGTTCCAACCGGGCGGACCGGCGCGTACCAATGCTACCTCCATCAAGGGACCCGTCTCCGGGGTCGGCTGTGGAGCCGCGTTGGAGGTAGGAGGGGTCCGCGTCGCATGCCTTCTTGGCCTTCCGGCACTGGTCACACGAGCGGTTCTGGCGCCTCATTGTGGACCTGCGTTCCTGGGAAGGACGATGGTCAGGAATTTACGTGACGGGATGGGGATTCTCGAGACAAAAGTACAGGCATAAAAGGGGTTTAACAAGACGCTCAGTAGCGCGAGTAAACGAGGCTGGCGTTGAAAAGGGGGCAGGGAGGAAAACAGGTTTAAGGCGCATCCCCGCATCTGCTTGGCGGTAGTCTCCGCTTCCCCGGACTAGCGCCGTCTCCCCCGCATTGACCGAGGCGAATGCAGATCGAGGTGCGTGTGGCCACTGGATATGGAAGGGGGGGGGGGGGCAGCGGGAATTCGGGGGACTTCCGGAGCGGGGAGGGATGGCCCAATGATAACCCTCGAGGATCAGACAAAGCGCTCGTCACCAGGATTGCTCGCCAGCAACATGAGGTTCAGCTTTTTGCGATTCGCCTCCGAATTGGGTTAGCGCGGGCGGTGTGGTTTTCTGCCACCAGGAAACGTCACCAGGAAAAGGGCGAGCTGAAAAATATATACGAGAGTGCGAGTATAAATCAGAGAAAAAGTGGAGCATATGCCTCGCTTCTTCCAGCTGGATGGCCATTCAACCAATAAGTGCTTGGCGATCTGGAACCCATGAAGCCTCATGCACCTCAGCCCTTCGAGCCGGGATTCCTCCCTGCCAGCTTGAAGCTCCTGAAAGAAACCCAGCGAACGACAATTTGGGAGAGGGAAGAATGACCTGCCACTGAGTTGAAGGACAGCTCCGGCATATATAGGGATCGTCACTCAGGGGGTCGATGCATCTGACGCAGCCCGCCTGCATCGTCTATATCGGTGATTCAGCGGTCCTTGGCCTCTCTCAAGGTAGATGTTTACCCTGGGTTTCCTCCTCCACGAAGCTGGCATTGATGATGCTGGTTTACGTTCGCCATGAGTAAGAGGGGACCTATGTAGCTGACGGCGTCCCGGGGATGTTTGCCGCTCGCTATGAAAAGTGTAATATACCACGTTTTTGACATATGGCGCGTCGTTGTATATAACCAAGGAGCACCACCGTCCCCCAAGTAAGCGAAGTCCTTCTGTCGTGAGATATTATGCACCGTAGAGAGAACGCCATTACGTACGAAAGCGGCGCATCGGTTTCATTGATAACCCATGAATTGAATCTTATCAGGAGCACCGAACAGATAACCCTAGTTCAGATCGGTAATTGGCTCCCCGACCCGTAATTATAAACTCTATCATCATTTAGGCTTCTGGTAGAAAGCCGAGGGTAGGGATGTTCTCCTGCATCTTCTAGGATAGGGATACAGCGGCCCCACTCTCATTATTGCTGTTGAAGTGTATCAGGCACTACCGCCAGACGAAGTGCCCAACGCGACATCGGAACTGCCGCTGCTCCTTCGATTCTGATACGCAGCCAGATACGTCGTGGTGGTAATGGGTATGTCTGTGGCGTAGTAACTCCCGGCTATCCAATTCCATGGCAAGGTCCTCCAGGCGAAACACGTCGATGGCCATCCGTATATCCTCGTTGAAATAACGCCCGATACCTTGGTCGAACGGATGGCACGGGATATCTCTTTCCCGGTAGCCCTCATACCGCTCCTTACATGTACTTAAACTCATCCAAGTGGGACTTTTCATTTTCTTCTGCAATGGAAGTCAGATCCAGCCGGGTTTCAGCTGAAAAAGTTCCTGTATGATGGCCCAGCCACCCAATCGGAACAGTCCCCCGGCACCTTGCGCATTCGTGAGAGAACAAGCACGGAGAATCTTGTTTCCGAGAAGAGGTAGACCAAGTTCAGGTACGCCGTGATCTGACCCCCATGACAAAAGAGGAGCCAAGGCCGAGCACAAGGCCGAGCACTTCCTAGTATGTGCTCCCGCCGTGGGTCATCGATTGAGAGCCAGCGGAAGCGCTGTGACGGGATGACGTGGCGGGCCTAGTCTACCCCGTTGACCGTATTATCTGTGACGCAGAAGCGGTGCGCTAGAATGGTGGATGTCTACCCCTGTAGTAGGCTCTCGAACCCGGCCGTTCCTTTGGGTTGGGGATTATTCTCGGTGTTGAGAAAAGGGGGCCAAAGAATACTCCAAGTTCTCCTAGAAACCAGATATTTGGAACGAGGTTGGCCAACAAACACAAGGTTTACTGGCTATATGTAGAGATAGAACTCCCCTATATAGTCATCCCTCGAAGGCAAGCGAGAAGAGCATTTGAGCTGGTGCAGGGTGAGGAGTGTTGTGCGACTTAGGCTACGTCCATAGCCGGCCAACCCGCAACACTATTAACTACTAATAACCAGGTGTTTGGTTCCTATGGTTTCCCAAAGGATGCCTACATGGCAATAAAGGCTGGCCAACCTTCATCTAGCACAAACTCATTGACAGAGTAGATGCTAGCCAGCGCTTCGTATTATCGACGCGTTCGATAGATTCGACACGTAATAAAGGCGCTTGTCAAGTAGAGAAAGGGCCTGGTAGAAAGTTGTAAAGCTACTCATAACGGAAGTTCCGACTTCTGCCTACATAATTAAGTGTGTGATTGGCGGAAAAGCGCATCTCCTGCGGCATCCCAACGGCGGAGTCTCGTGCGGAATTCCACGGTTCCGCGACAGTCTCAAGACGGTAACCACATTTTATCAGGCGGAATTCCGCAGAACTGTGCAAACTATAAGCGAAGGAAAGATTCATGCGGAGCCGAAAATCTGTTCCACTAAGCCTTGCCGCTAGCTCCCTATCTGGTGTCCTGGCTCGACACGCTTTCTCCGCTCTCAGCCGCCGCACGTTTACTATCCAGCGCCCCAACGGTAAGCATACCATATTCTCCTTCCAATACCATCAAAACATCATGTCCGGCCCCATCTTTGTCTGCGGCGCTACTGGAACTCAGGGTGGAGCCGTTGCCCGTCATCTCCGCCATGCTGGCGTCAGAGTCCATACGCTAGTTCGAGACCCTTCCTCCGCCAAGGCCAAGGAGATCGAAAACCTAGGCGTTACAATCTTTCCTGGATCCTTTTCCGACGATGTGGCTCTCAGGACTGCCCTCGAGGGCACGCGATCCGTCTTCCTTAACTTCGCGCTCAACCTCGCCGAGCCCACCGCAGAGCTTCAGCAAGCTAGAGCCGTCCTCTCCGCCGCCAAGGTCGCTGGTGTCAAGCACGTTGTTTATACCGGCCGCTTCGGGACAGATGAGGACAGCCCCATGCCACCCGGCATGGATTCCAATGGGCTGATGGGTAAGATCTTCCAGGTCAAGAGGGACATCATCGACGCCGTCGTTTCCGCTGGCTTCGAGTCTTACACCATCCTGCGTCCCGCAAAGTTCATGAGCGACCTCTGGGGTCCCAACGTGATCTGGTTCGGCGACCTTGTCAAGACAGGGATTTTCGAGACGGCCCTGCGCAAGGGCGATCCGGGACCGTGGGTCGACCCCAACGACATCGGTGCTTTCGGCGCCGCAGCCCTTGTGGACCCCCAGAAGTTCGGCGGGGCAAAGGTCGACATCTTTACAGAGCTGTTGGCGATTGATGACGTGGTTGGGAGAGTGGCCAAGATCACAGGGAAGAAGTTGGGAGTGCGATTCCTCTCGAAGGAAGAGGAGAAAAAGAGGCTTGAAACGGGGGATGTCTTTGTCCATGCGCAGGTTGGCATGAGGGACGCGGATGTCGAAGGTTCGCTGGAGAAAGTCAAGGCCTGGGGGGTGCCTTTGGGATCGTATGACGACTTTTTGGAGAGAGAGAAGGCGCACCTTCTGGAGACGTACGGTCACCTTTCTGACGCCGAGTGAAGAGATTCGATATAATAAGCCTGATGTAGGGCGGAGGACATGACGCGCTAGTTATTCAAGTATTGGCAGATGTGACAGCGACTCGTCGTGACATGATTGCCCCAGACCATACGTGACACTCATCTTCGATGGTGGGGAAGTTTAATGCCATCAACAAGCTCGTTAGCCAAGACGTAACCCCATGCTTTTCGCAATGTGATGAATATCCCTTGAGCCCGAATGTCGGTGTCGGAAAGAGGGCGCAGCGTACCGGGCTTGCTGAGAATCCTGGCTCGCACCTATCGGTGATGGGTTTACTCGGATAGTTTGACGATTTTCAGTGGCAAAGAGGATCTTCCTAAAAGCCGTTTGCATGTACTTGTAGGTGACCTGCACTCCAGGTGGTGATGTAGTCAGCAATGCCTCTTTCCGCTACCCTTCCCGCTTCCCTCTCAGCTGCATGTTGAAAGATATATTGGCTAACGGCTGCTGTTGATAGGATTGGTAATTCTGTGAAAGAAGTAGTGCTTGGTGTTAGTTCCCGATAGCTATCCAGCACCCTTGGGATTCTGAAAAGGGGAAGGGGAAATGGAACCTTCGAGGTAAAAAGGCAAGGGCATTATATGGGAATGAAGGGGGGGTGTAGTGGAGCATAGATTGTTTCCCGAATGTATGAGCATTACCCATGTCCTCCATGCTAGAAAAATACATGGAATCAAACTTGGCTTCTGCCGACCATTGAGACGCCACGGCTCAACCGATCCGCGGCCGGCTCCAAGTATATTTCAGATCCACCCCCAACCAACGCCATCGCGCAGTCTTTTAGAAAGCTCAAGTTTTAGCGCTGATTACTGAAATGTGCGTTAAGTCTTATAGGAAAGTAACGTAGCATAGGGCTCTATTTTCGTAGCATTAAAACCTTGACAAGAAGGGCCCACGCATGGGGCATCAAAGATATCCGTTAGTGTCACCACAAAAAGACGAAGTGTAGACCAAAGGATATTTCCAGTTCAAAGACACGGAGGAGCTCACTAACACAGACTATGCAAGCGCTGGTAGAAATTCCGGGGTTCGAGTGACGGTCACCATAGGATATGCTCCCCTACAGCAGGATCTTTCCAGACACCTTCTACTCGAAACTGTCGGACGGCCCTCGCTTGAAGAGACATCGTCTTACACGGTACCTCGGGACAGCCTTCCAGGCTGTGGTCTAGTGGGCGCGAAGCCGGCTAGACACGGCTTGCTTGCGTATCCCCCGTTTCGTACGTATTCCCTGTTGACGCCCCTGGATCGTTGGATATATTGACTAGCACATAATAACATGAAGCCCTCCTCGGTTCGAAGTGCGTGAATTGACATCGTTTTGGGTGGGAGTATTCAACTTGTCTCTTTGGATCTTTCTTTACTAGGTGTTGTGTTAAATTATCTAGTTAAGTTACTTATTTATTCATTTTTTCGTATTTATACATCTATTGGTTTTGTGGCCTGCAGGCATGCAGTGCCATCGTTAGAAGTCGATCGGCAAAGCTGGCCTCTTTAGAAACTAACACCAGGTCTCGAGCCCCTTCAGCATCCCAACTCAGGAACTGTACGAGTCAGAGATTAAGTCACTAAGCACATGGATTCTGCGGCGTTGTTGTAGGAAACTTGAGGCTGCCGAATGCACCCTCCGCACTCCGCGCCCTTCTAGAAAGCGTGGTCATCCTTAGGTGGGTACGTAAGGAGACCGGTTGGATACGTCAGAATCTCATCAAACCAATAAATGTGGAGTGAAAGAATAGCCCATACCTACAATTATGCCATCCAGCGTCCGCCTGGAGAACCGTGCACAACCAACCACGACATACTTGAGTGGACGTGAACAAGACGCGTTGCTGCCCACACGACCTCCTTCCCAACAGGCCTCCCTCCTCGAACCCCGTGGGGGTTGTACCGCATTGCGCCATAAATTCCGGGTCGGACGGCTCCCACTCGCCCTGTGCCGAGCACCAGCTGCGAACCCCCTCGGTCAACGGAAACAGGGCCGCTTCCTCGACGGCCAAAGAACGACCCCACGTGCCAGGAACGTGGGGAAGGCTATGAGCGAATATCCTTTCCAAAATCCAACGCCAAGATCCACTAACGGCGCGACAGGAAATGGGGCTCACACGTGGGCTACGAGGACCTGCCTCTTGCCAAATTAGAACGCAGCTGTCGTCGTCAGCCCCGGGAAAGAACTTTACGAATGGCGAACATCTTAAATACTCCAGGCGTTTGCGCCCGTGCAGCAGTTGCAGCAGGGCCAGGCTTCCCTCTCGCCCAGCGAATGCCAATGCACACCCCGGCCGTCTATTCGCCGCGCAGCTTGCTACCCGGACACCCAACATGATCGCCAAATTCACAACCCTGCTGGCAAATCTCTCGCTCTGCTACGCAGCATGCGTCAGCAGCGAGATCCGCCGCATTCAGAACCCACCGCGCGAGATCACCTACTCCCCTCCTTATTCACCTCCCTTCGGCCCGGACGCCCCCCGCCTCCTCCTCATTGGCGACGTCCACGGCATGCTCTCGGAGCTTGAGCAGCTTCTAGAGAAGGCCGAGTTCTCTGCCTCGCGCGGCGACCGCGTCATATTCGTGGGCGACATGATCAACAAGGGTCCGGAGAGTGCGGGCGTCGTAGACCTGGGCATGCGGATCGGCGCCGCGAGTGTCCGCGGGAACCACGAGGACAGGGTCCTCCGCACGTGGGCCGGCGCGGAGATTGCCCGGACGCTTGCCAAGGCAAACGGCAGCGACCCTGAGGCCGCGGTCTCGGAATACGAGGCTGGTCTTAGCAAGGACGAGCTTGCTGCGCTTGACGTGGCGCGGACTCTTACCCCGGAGCAGCGAGCATGGTCTGCAGCGTTGCCATTGACGCTCCGTCTAGGCGACCTACCCGGCTTCGGAGAGACTGTCGTGGTTCACGCAGGGATGACCCCCACTGTGAACATGGAAAACCAAGATCCCTGGGCTATGTATAACGTCCGTACGCTCCTGGAGCTCGACGGAAACAGCCAGTTTGTCAACGAGACCTACGGGGACGAGTTTGAGGAGGCGGTTGAGGCGAGGCTTCGGGACATGGAGCCCTGGAAGAAGCCTTCTGAGGACGAGATCACTGCCGAGAAGCAAAGACAGGTTGAACTGTACGGCGGCTCGGAGGGTGGCTTCGTTCCCGTTGATACGAACGGCGGAGAATGGTGGGTGGAGGTCTGGAATGAAGTGGAGAAGGCCAAGCCCGAGGGCGAGACGCTCTCGCTCATCTACGGCCACGACTCGAAGCGGGGGATTAATATCCGGGATTACACCTATGGAATCGACAGCAGGTGTGTTAACGGCGGGAAGCTGACGGCTCTGGTTCTTGAGCCCGAAGATAACGTGTCGCTAAGGCACTATCTGGTAGACGTGGAATGCGAGGAGGGTGAGGAGGAAGAATGAATGAAAAAGGCACGGGACACACTAATCAGGTATAATGTGGAACTGTCAAGTTAGGTGGCTACGAGATTATTCTATTTGAAGAATTGGATCATGAGAGTCGCTATTACCGCTTAAAGCTCGCCGTCGCCCGGATATCAGCGGACGAAGCCCCTACCGTCACGTTGAACTCCCCTCTCGGCGTTTTCCAAGTGCGCCTGCCGACGTCCCAGAAGCTGATATCCTTCCTCGTAAGCTTTAGCTCGACGGGAAATGTATCCATAACCCTAACATGTAACGACTGGAAACCACGCAGAACCTTGACGGGGTTCCCCTCCTCCTCAGGCATCTCGAGATACAGCTGCAAATCTCCGTCCCGTCATATGGCCCCTTGTTCATGACACTCAAGCGTACAATCACCGCAACATCGTAAAGCCTCGAGTCTCCACCAGGTGTATCGGCGACATAATTAATTGGCTCTTCAATGGCATCACTGAGGTTCGGGAGGACCTCGACTTGCAGGTTTGAGTAGACAAACTCAGAGTACGAAAGGCCGTGGCCGAACCAGAAGCGCGGCTCGATGCCGTTAGCCTCGAAACCGCGGTAGTCCACGAAGACACCCTCTGAGTAGTGTATCTGAGGATGGGGCTGGGGCCGGATCACGACGTCGGGTCGGGCGTAGTCAGATACGTTCTTTGCGATGGTAGACGAGCCTCGCGAAGGGGTTGACGTCGCCATAAAGGACGTCTACAAGCACGGGCCCAAGCTCCTGCCCTCCGAGGTTAGCCCAAATGACGGCCGTCACGTTGGGGTCGTCAACCCAGTCCTTAGGCTTGTTAGTACTTGTCTACCGTCGAGAAACACCTAGAATGGAAAAAAGCTTACTTCCATATCCACGGGCCCGACGGATTGGACTATGGGAATAGTGTTGTCGTAGTTATCCATTACCGTCCTTATTAGCTCATTGCCGCCGTTTACGAGAGTCAGGTTACTGTCCTGCAATAAAAGCTGCATGAGTCACATTCTTTGTGAGGGACCAGTCCACAAGGGTGAGATCTTGTGCCACACGGTGCTGAATTGCACTCAATGGGTCAACCAGTCGTGAGTCTAGGCACGCCAATCAGAACATCTAGAACATCCTAGCGCTGCTGCTGAAAGTCAGAGAGAGGGGGTCGAGATTTACAGAAGGTCGATCCCGACCCACCGCTACCGGCCAGAGTCCCTTGGTAGACTCCGATAGTAAGCGGGTCCAAGATCCGCTCGAATTCATTTGGGAGAAATGCATTGGGCTCCATTATAGCATATTGGTTCGGCCCGTACGGGTTCGGACCTGCCGCGGGACCAAAGAGCGAAATTGACGTGGGCTTCCGCAATGGCAAGCCCTTGTCCCCGGTGTGTTCTTCAGCAGCACAGTCTCGGCGGCAGCAATCTCCCTTGCGATCGTCCTATGTCTTTGCCGCTGTGTGTTCGCAATAGGAATTCGGGGGTCGTTGTTCAAATTAGTGATAGGATAGTTCCGGTCCTGGCCGAGCTGAAAGTATGGTGTGAGAATTCTGACAGCCGCGTCCGTAAGTCTGGACTCAGGAACAGATCCGTTCCGCACCGCCTCGGTGTAGTTCACACCAAAGTATCCCCAGCCGCCACCACCAACTACCCCAGGCATCCAGGCATGTCCTGGTTCATGCCAGCCAGTATAGCGTTAACTCCGGCCTTGATACCGTATCAGTCGGCCTGTGTGTATCCTGGAACCCTAAATGTGTTTTCAATATGTCGTTGATGATATACGGGTTCTGTGCTGCGTGGGAGTTGTTGACGTAATTATACGAGATCATGACGCATGCCACGCCCGCCCAAACTGCCTCAGCGTACGGCCAGAGCAACACCTCATGCAGAGTCTCCTCGTCCAAGTTGCTCAAGTACATGGTGCGGTTGTAGTTTTGCCCGTCATACCCGATGTATTGCTTCGCCTCGGCCTGGGCGCCAGCTGCCTGTTCCCCGATGACAGTTTCGTAGCCTGCTACCCCAACCAGGTACGAACCCGCGCCGAAGCCCTCAAAGTTTGTTCCGCCGCCGACAGTGCGTGGGAAGGCGAGCACGGGACCCAGGACTACGTGGACCCCTTTGCATCGAAGTTTGTAGCGATGGCGAAGCCTCGGGCGCGCATCAGATCGCGGTTGAATGTCGAGGCGACTGCGACTCCGGGAGGGAATCCAGTGCCGAGGATATGTGAGTTTCAGAGGCCTAGACACCGGGAAAAAGAAAGGTGAGAGCGAGGCCGGTGACAGAATCCCGGAGGGCATCTTACCCGTATCACTGCCGGCGTAACAAAGACTGTCAAAGCCGACTCTAGGGATAGGATCGATACCACCTTGGAAGCCTAAGTAAGACCCACTGAGAAGCGACTTGTGAGGTGAGCGCTGACCTTGTCTTGCTGGGGGACGCTGAACGTACGGGGCACCGTTGCCGGTGCATAGCCCGACCTTTTCCTCGACAGTTAACTGATTAACCAGCCTTGTCGCTTTCTGAAAGGCAACGTCCCAGCCGATCCCAGTAGCATTAGGACTTGGATATAAGTATTTAGTGTCGGGGATGGCAGGATATGAGGTGTGGGGAGATTGAGCCGCAGTAGAGGGACATAGTACAGCTAGCACCGAGAGGAAGGCGCTTCCCAGGCAGGTGAGGCGTGCCATATCTACTACCTGTATTGTGAGTCGATTCTCTTCTCTGTGAGCTCGGATTGCGACGCCATCATAGAACAAATATCATTGATAGTGGATGTCCACCACTTTAATACCCTCCCTTCTCCCAGATCTCCCCCGGAACCCCAATATGGGGACGCCAGATTGCAATTCCAGATCTGGGGAAGACCATCACGCGAGCTGTAAGACGGCGTCAGGCCGTTATCGGCTAGCCTCCGACAGTTCCGACCATGAAAAGGCATGCGCCCGACCTCT
Organism: Microascus cirrosus; assembly: GCA_030271035.1. Classification (NCBI taxonomy): domain Eukaryota; kingdom Fungi; phylum Ascomycota; class Sordariomycetes; order Microascales; family Microascaceae; genus Microascus; species Microascus cirrosus. Next base: position 80,498 of record JAMBUN010000344.1, on the reverse strand, counting down.
GCCCATGATTTCCCCACAAACCCACAAAATTGGGCGGATGACCGTCGGCCTACATTCGGTACTTGCCCATTATGACCCGCGAGCTGGGACAGAATCCCTCTTGCTCTTCGTGAAGTTGGGTAGCTTTAATGATCCAAATTCTGTGCGCTGTGGCCTATGTAGACCGAATGCTCTTTCCTTGGATGCTAACAACTATTTATGGGGATATGTGGAACGAGCCCCTGACACTTGCTGACACTCCCCCGCCTCTGGGCTCCACGCCCTCCGGCGCTTGTACCGCGGATCGTCCTGCGGGTATACACGGACTCTTCCCACTCTAGAGATTCCGCCCTTATTTCCCGACCGGTCCCCACACATCCTCCAGAACACCCACACCGGATGACCCGACCCTTTTTGCGGAACGGAAGCCGAGCAACATGCAGTGCATCCTCGACCTTAGCAGTCAGAGCCCCAATCCGAAGCGGCGGAAGGCGCTGCAGGCTTGCGATAGGTGCAGGAAATCTAAGGTGAGTGTTGTCAGGTTGTTCCAGGATCTGTGCATGTCGTTGACCCGGGACCCTGGCGCTTGTAGAAGGGATGCATGCTTTCCGCGGGCTCGCGCCAGTGCCAGCGCTGTGAGCGGGACAATCGGCGATGTTCGTTCGCCGAGGGCGAGGCCCTGATATCGCCCGTATCCCTCGGACGGCCCGAATTCGCGACAAATGGGATCTACCAAGGACCGCACGACCAGATCTCAGGCGCCCAAGAACTTCCAGATGGTGTGTCTGAGGAGGCCCCCGCGGGCACAGACTTATGGCCGGATTCAACTGGCAATCGCGCTCTCGGTGCTATTGACACACCAAGTAGCATTGACATGACCCCTCGAACCGGAGGCAGCAAGGAGCTCCGATACGCTACTATGCTTCAGATCCTCAACAGCAAAGATGGAAGCTCAAATACCAAGTCCGGGCACACTGGCGTCAAGCTCATCTCTGGCACAAATCCCCTCTCTGCCCTCCTCCAAAAGGAGCTCAAGCACAAGATCGTCACAAACAGCTGCTCATTCCGCACTCCCGACCCCACTACGGCGTCAGCTCCCCGGACCTTTCGAGGTATTGGAACGGGGGTCCACGGCTACAACTGGGAGCAATTCTACAACAATTGCGGGATACCACTTGTGCGATTACAATATCTCCGGGCAATGGGCTGCTTCGAGCTCCCGACCCCGAGTACATGCTCTCGCCATCTAGAGGTTTACTTTACCCGCGTGCATCCCCTCCTCCCTGTAATAGATAAGAAGGAGTTCCTCGCGGCATATTATGGCTCGGAGTCCCCGCCTTCTTTACTCGTCTTGCGGGCAGTGTTCCTTGCAGCATCGAGGTATAGTGGTAATGAGGGGGCGCGCTCCTACTGCGACGATATGCACTCAAGGCTCAGGGCACTGATAGAGGCGGGGCTATTGACGGAGAGGCTATCCGTCGTGCAGGCAACCGTCATTGCCAGTCTCCACTGGGAGGGGCGGGAAGGGGTCAACTCGGCTATTGATAACCTCAGTCTCGCAGTCCGGCTGTGTCAAGAGATGGGGCTCCATCGCAAAGCTACCGTTGAGCAGGGCTCAAATCGGCCGGTTTTAAGGCGGATATGGTGGGTGGTATACGCGCTGGATAGGCTTAATGCCGCGCAGGAGGGGACGCCCTTTCTCATAAACGAGCGGGACTGTGACGCTGAGCCCCTAAGTGAGGACGACTTCCGGGACGAAGACCAGCTGACTCGCAAGATCACGTTGTTGAATACATCCATGGCATTTCTTATTGAGGACGCGGTGCGGAAGTTGTACGCTCCGGGAGAGGATCATACTACGCTCTTCACGCCCAGGGGCGTCCTGATTCGGCAAGAGATGTGTACGAGACTGGAAAGCCTAGCACAGAAGATTGTCTGTGATCTGATGTCGGAGCGCGATGCAGAGACTGCATTTCGAAACTCTGAACAAGACCCGTACGCCTTCTGGTGCGCCATCCTTTCAACCCAGTATGTATGGCCCTTACATTGCTGTTCGCCAGTATCTAGACTAATATGCTTAAGCATCGACGCTGTCCGTATCCTAATCCACCGCCCATTTCTTCTCTACGCCGACGCCCAGGAACAAGCGCACTATTCCTCTCGCGACGCCTCCCGACGCCACGCCCATGAAATTGTTGCCCGCCTCCAAACTCTCCGAACCTGCAACCTCCTGAAGTTTTCTTGGCCTTTCACCGTGTACGCCGTTGTCAATTGTCTCTTAATCTTTTGGTATGACGTATCGTCTCCTGGAGGGGGTGATCCTCAGTCGAGGCGAGCGTACACGGTCGTCGTCGAGTTATTGAGAGATATGGGGTCGACGTGGTGGGCGGCTGCAGCGAAGCACCGGCTCGCGGTCGCGCTGGGCTTTGCGGCCGATGAGATCAAAGCAAGGGAAGAGAGGTCGGCTGTGCGACCGACATCTGAAGCGGTCGCATATGACAAGGGTACGCGTAATATTTCGGGGATAGGAGCGGATAGCCGCGCGGTCGGCGATGCCGAGATTGATGTCGTGGCTGGGGATTCGCTGTTTCACTACAGGGACGACGAAAATATGGACTTTTGGGCATCAATTGGCCTGAACTTCGAGTCAGAAGTTGCCTCCGGCATCTACGGAATCTTCTCAGACGGCATGTAGCCCTATATGTCATTATCTACGTCGTCTACCTCTATGGTCAACGACTAGCAGGCCAGATGTACCGTACAAATTCAAATGAATGGCTGAATGCGATGACGTTGTTCCGGAACAATTCTATGCTCCTTCTATTCTCTTCCATGTGGACTTCGATCATCTGAAGGTCTGTCTTCAGTTTATTCCCAGTGTAGAACCTGCCTTGCTGCTGGCGATTGCGAGCTCAACGATCTTGACCACATCCCTGGCCTCATTGGGCCACACTGGTAGTTCACCACGCCCATCCAGAGCTTGAGCCAATTCTCCATAAAATCTGGCGTAGGTCTCGGGCGCGTCGTTTGGGTGTGTCAACCTCTCTAGCCGCGTACCATTCCAGCGCGTTACGACTCCTATGACTCGTTAGTTGGAATACGAATATATGCAGTAAGACGCCTTACCTGAATGGTCAGGAGGGTCCCTTCCGAAGTCGATGTGGTTCACCGCCATTCCGGACGCGAGTTGCGGCTCCTGTACGTCGAGATGATGCTACAGGCCCGTTAGAAGCGAATCCTATGAACAAAGGCCTACGATGTAGAATTTTCAACTTGTGGTGAGAGGCTTACCTTCTTAAAGCCCCCGGTCCTTCCTCGCACCCAGAAGCGAAGCTGCTCGGTCTCGGCACTGGTAACACTCGTCTTGAGGGTGACCAGAAGCCCCGACGGATAATGTAGTAAGACGGTACAGGCATCGTCAACGTCAGAAAGAAAGCCGGTGACCCTCCCCGGAAGCCCAAACAGGACCAAGGCTTGGTCAATAAGGTGTGTGCCGAGATCGTACAGAACACCTGTACCGGGTTTTCCAGATTCAGTGGCCAGCGTATCCGGAGTCGTATATCTGTCGAAGTGAGATTCGAACTCGAGGACTGGACCCAGAGTGTTTTCGGCGAGAAGATTGCGTAAGGTCAGAAAATCGGCATCCCAGCGGCGGTTGTGGTAGACCGTCAGGATGCGGTTCCGCTCCGCTGCAAGGCGGATCAACGTGTCGCACTCCGAAGTTGTTGGCGCGAACGGCTTTTCAACAACAACTACTACGGTGTTAGTGATTTCTTAAGGGAGATGTAACGTCTAATTGAAGGCTCAGGCTAGGGGACAAGAAATCTTAAGGGATACAAACCGTGCTTTCCGGCTTCTAAAGCTTGACGAGACAGATCGAAGTGAGTGTCCGGCGGAGTCGCCACAATCACTACGTCTACACCTTCACCTTGAAGGAGTTCGGCGACAGTATTGTATACTATAGCTTCCGGGTTGTCCTTTCGCGCCTCTTCGGCCTTAGAGCGTGTGACGATGGCTCGAACAGCGAATTGCGGCGCTGCTTTAAGGTAGGGAATCTGGAATATCTTGGCGGAGAGGCCGTAGCCAATGATACCGACATTGAATACAGTGGACATGGTTGCCCTGTCGTAGGTATTGGTTATGGGTGTACGAAGTACTTGGATGAAAGAGGAGTAGGGGCTCCCTCGCTTAATATCAATGTATTCCGAAAGGCCTCATTCCGCCACATTGGGGGACAGTCGGGAAGTGGGGAATATGCCGGATTAGGAGTCGGCGAGGAAAATTCCGCTAGCCTTCATACTCTGTAAGTATTCTTTTGGGTCTTGTATGTATATTGATGTTCTATCTGTCTAGAAAGACTGCCAGAGCACCGAGCCGAAGGAGATCAGACTACGTCGCGTATTTTCGTGCGTACATCGCGTCATACAACTTCAGGTCCTGCAGCGCATCCTCCGCTGTCGTCTTTGCAGGCTTTCCATATGCTACAAATTTGTGCAGGTCCCTTAGCTCCGCGGTATACGCATCTTCGTACGACGAAATTATCTCCCGCTTTTGCACTTCTCCGGCCCCATTGAGCTCGTCAACCTCGACTGTAATGGGGAGTCCCTTCACATACGGGCTCGCATACTATTCGAAGTTAGTGTCCTAGTACAGCTGGCGCTATCAGGTGGCAATACTTTGATGGATACTCTCTTCTTGGCCCCGTATACAGCCAGATGGGCATCAAATACTGGTACCTCGTCGATGCCACTCTCGTACGTGACAGAGAACGGAGTCCCGTCCTGGTTGCGGAAGCCAAAGAGAGCACTGTAGAATGGCTCGTTCGCCGTCACTCCCACAATGCTCTCGGGAAAACCGAGGACCTCGCGCATGAGAGAGAGATCATGCGACCCAAGACTCCCTAAGAACCGACACATCTGCTTCTTTTCATCGGTGATTTCTTTTCCAGGAAAGGCTTCCCGGAAGAGAGAAGCAAGCCGAGAGTCTTTCTCCGCGCTAGCTTCTGCTGGAAAATCTGAGTTCTTGACGGCGAAAGTTCCGCTCTCACCCACAAACTTGGCATTGGGCCCACTGAAATCGCGGACACGGGCGTAGAGGATGCGAGGAATCGACGCCACCTCACGCTTGAAAGCATTCACGAAACTCGGCGCGTAGCGCCGCATATACCCGACAAATACCCTCGGGGACGACGAAGCAGCCTTTTCGGCGGCGATAATGCGCTCCGCGGAGGGGATGGAAAGTGTCAGTGGCTTTTCGACTAGGACGAATTTTCCGGCCCTTATCGCAGAGACAACTACAGACTCGTGGCTGTCATCAGATGTGAGAACAAAGACGACCTCTACCTCGGGATTCTTGAGCACCTCGTCGACGCTAAGGGCCAGATGCGGGATGTTGAACTTTATTGCGCAGTGCTGAGCGTTCTTCTGCGAGACATCGAAAATAGAGGCTATTTTGTAGAGATGGGACATCAAGAGGAGGACCGGGCCGTGGCAGACCTGGAAGACCTCCTGCGTTGTGTTAGTTGTGGCTTGGTTAGGCGGATGACCGAGGTAATTGACTTACACCAGCCCCGATGATACCAACCCCGAGGCGTCGTGTCTCTGCCATTTTCCGAGCCAAGCTTTGGGAGGTTCTAGGGGTGCGGAAAGAAGGTCAGGCAAGGATACTTGGAGCTAGAGTGTCTGGTTTCGAGGTGCAGCGGAGAGGTGGTCTAAAGGCAAGGCGATTCCATAATAGTACGTCAGCGGCCGGGGTTCCCCCCTTCCTTCTCTCTTTTTGTACCAGGTGCTGAATGAAGGTGGGGCCGAAGTCGAAGGATCCCGATCCCGACACATTCGGCGGGGCTCGGCAGGATGTGTTAGTCGGAAGCTAGCCAGATTGGGCAACACTGGCCCGAACGCCTGTACCCCGGATTCTACCCCGGCTTTCAGATGTACATGGTGAGGGCCAGCTGGGGCATTAAATATGAATGCAAAGACCTGGATCAATACGACGTTTTGTCCCACCCATCAACGCTTCCGAATTTAGCCCCCTTCCATCCGGCGTCCCAGCATACCATTTCCACCTCAGTCATGGCAACGGATCATTCACCCCAGGCCATGGGCGGCGCGGCCGCCGTGGTCCGGGCTGAAGCGCGCAAGAGCACTTGGCAGATTCTCTCCTCAAACTCCCGCGTCTTCGGTATAGCCATGTTCGCATCTTTCGTGAGCATCCCTACTATGCCACCCCACTTGATGGAGGCTTCCGGCACTAACCAGCATTCTACAGGGCGGCCTCCTCTATGGGTACCAGCAAGGCGTCCTCGGCCAAGCCCTAGTTATGCACCGCTTCAGCACCGACTTCCCCGATATCGTCTCCAGCGCCGGCAAGAAAGGGTGGCTCACATCCATCTTACAACTGGGCGGCTGGGCAGGCGCGCTCTCAGCGGGAATCCTCTGCGAGGTCTTCACGAGGAAGCATACCATTTTCATGGGCGCCATGTGGGCAGTTCTCGGCTCGTTCTTGACAGCCGGCGCCAGGAACTCCAGGTTCCTTTTCGCAGGGCGGTTCTTTACCGGCATCGGAGTCGGAACGCTTTCTGCCACCGGGTAAGCTTCCCAATTCCTCACGGCGCTGCAACTGTTTCAATATCTGATTCTGCTATTCAGTCCCCTCTACAATGCTGAACTTGCCCCCCCGGAGATTAGAGGCTCCCTTGTGGCGATGCAACAGCTCGCTACAACAATTGGAATCATGACGGCCTACTGGATAGGCTACGGCTCCGCATATATCGGCGGCACGGGCGAGGGGCAGTCCGACATGGCGTGGCGTCTGCCCCTCATTATCCAGGGTGTCCCAGCTGTTATCCTCGCTGTTGGTGTTTGGTTCATACCTTTCTCGCCGCGTCTCCTAATCAACAAGGGCCACGAGGAAGAGGCAGTTGCTACTTTAAGCAAAATCCGCCGCCTCCCGCCCAATGATCGCCTCGTCACGGTCGAGTTGCTGGAGATCAAGTCCGAGAGCCTGTTTGAAAAGCGGTCCTTCGAGACGAGGTTCCCCAACTTGGCGAGAAAAACTCGTGGCAATCCCTTCCTCCGGGAATTCGTGCAATATTACAGTATATTCCGAGTGAAGGACTTCTTCAAGAGGGTGACGATGGGTGTGCTTATCATGTTCTTCCAGCAGTGGTCTGGAATTGACAGCATCATCTACTATGCGCCCATTATTTTCCAGAACTTGGGCTTGGACGGTAACACCATTTCTCTCCTAGCCACCGGGGTAGTCGGCGTTGTGAACGTGGTGACCACCATCCCAGCTATGCTACTCATCGACAAGGCGGGTCGGAAGCCCCTCCTTATCTCTGGTTCAGTGGGCATGTTCCTCTGCCAGCTTATCGTTGGGGTGATAGTAGCGAAATGCTCCCATGAGTGGGAGGCTCACCGCGCAGCGGGCTGGGCGGCCGTGGCCATGGTCTGGCTCTACATCGTTAATTTTGCATATTCCTGGGGACCCGCGAGCTGGTGCACAATCGCCGAGATCTTTCCCCTGAGCATTCGCGCCAAGGGCACGACGATAAGCGCCTCATCGAACTGGATGAATAACTTCATCATAGCGTTCATCACCCCGCCAATGCTAGATAGTATTGAGTGGGGGACGTACATCTTCTTCTCAGCGTGGTGTGTTATCGGCGGCTTGTTTGTCTGGTTTTTCCTCCCCGAGACGAAGGGAAAGACGCTGGAGGAGATGGACCAGGTGTTTGGGTATGTTTTTCCCCACCCTAACCCTTAGAATTCGAGTCGCTATTCCGGTTTACTAATGATTTACAGGGCTCAGACAAGCCAGCATGATCTGGCGTTGTTGGCGAGTATTCAGGAAGAGGTCGGGCTTACGAGGGCCCTTGACGGGAGCCTCCACAGCCTTGATAACACCGACAAACCTGAGGTCATACAGGTGTAACTGGTGCGAGTATTAATACTTGAGTAGGTTCTTTGTGGGCTCTTTGCTTAGCATGAACGGTAGCAGATGGCTAAAAATGTCTGGCTGCTCTCGAAAAAGACCTTTCCTTGGACGGCGCTACGTAAAGAAATCGTAGAATTTAACACCCGTTCTAATATCAAACGACGCTGTATATGTCATGGGCCTCTTTTCTCATTAATAATTGCTAAGCGTTGCGGAACACCTACCGCCTTGCTCTTTTTGCAGAGCCAGGCGGCAGCTTGTTGCGTCCGGCGAAGAACCCACCAAGGCGAAATGTAATTCACGCCATTGGGTCCCAACGCCGAATAATGTCGACAAGCAATTATATTACTTGGACAGCTGCGCACCAGTAAGACTTTCGCCTCAATCTGTCGTGCTGTAAGGTGGAGCGGCTCATCCCACACAGATCCTCGACCAGACGCTATGATCCAGATTACAAGCTCCGGCGGCTTCAGGAGTTTGCACAGGAGCGGCAATATGATTACACTGTTGGGAAATCCTGATATTGTAATCCAGGAAGCGACCCGACTAGTTGCATTCTCACTACGCATCCACTGGATGGTCAGACGCCATTATAGTTTAAGGCCCTGTTCTAAACGTGGGAAGACTTAACGGAAGCATACTACATCGCCTGGGGTAGATAGACACTTCAAGTTACCTGCAACTCGTTTAGAGCCCTTGGACGACTGAGGCATCAGGATCGTGACCGCCTGCTCTGGATAGGTGCAGTCTGCGTCCTGATCGTCCTCCCTACGTGATCACTCTTACCTCTTCCCCGGGCTCGCGCAATTTTTTTTGCGCAGGTAGAGACACGACCTCATCCCCACGACTCTCCCCATACGGCAAGATATTATTGCTCCATGGAGATGTCGCATATCATGTACATGTCATTGGAGAAGCGTACCTAACTTGAAAGCCGACTTGGACAAATATTTGACGAAGGTTTTTGGGACGTCCGCTATAGGAAATAATGAGCTCCAAGCAACGCTAAAGCTTGCGAATATCGTTCTTGACCTAAAGATTACCCGACAGGCGAGAACATTGAAAGCGTACTCATGATATCTTCGTCAGAGCACCATCACTGTCGATGCAGCACCAATTTGAGTTCCCCTCTGTTAATGCGTCAGCTCTATACCGCTTTTAGACATTCCAGGCTCTTCCTTTCGCTCCAAGGGAAGGATGTCGTGTTCCGCTCCGCAGAGACTAGCAGTTTTCTCTAATTGCAGTGAAGAATAAAAGGTTGAGGCTCATCCAGAAATGAAATTTCGCCGCATCATTGGTCCATTTCTAACAGGTGCTTCTTACCCCATCAACTTGTAGTTATACTAACTTAGAATCCCAATTGCTCAATCAATTCCGGCGAATTAATAAAATCGCACCTCTCCCTGAGCTTCTGTGCCTCCAAAGCACTAGCTGAATGCCGCCCGTCAATCGCTGAAAGCCCCTCATCTGGTCCTCCAGCAATAAACACGTAGATATTGCTCTTATTTTGGAAAGCCGGCCCAAACTCTTTAAACGTGCCGTGCTCCTCAAGAGTAGGCTTACCCGTGTTTGCAAAGGTCGACCAAGACCTCGAACCGCGCTTCGCTAGCGCGAAGTCCTCCTTCGTAGGCTCGAACGGAAATCCTGGAATGTCGTACACTGAGACATTCGCGAAGACGTACGCGAATTCCGCGGTGTGTGCGGGACCCAGACCAGGAGCACCGGTAGACTTCTCGAGAAGCGGCTCAAGAACTGTTTGATTCCAGTCGAAGAGATAGACATCTTCATTCCCATGCCGCACAAGGTGCTCAGCGTACCAAATCGGCTCGCAGACCATGATAATGTCCCTGATAATTCGACCAGATCGAAAAAATTCGGCAGATGCAATCTCATTCTCTCTCCAAGCGAAATCTGCAACGGGATAGAGCGAAAGGAGGGAGTTAACGTTATCATCCGTGACGTCGGGCACATATGACGAGATCAATCTGTGAGTGTCCTCTGCGGTTGTGATATTCAAATCCACATAGATGTTCAAGTCATCATCTGTCCAGCCCATCATCGTCGGTACTTTGGCAAACCGGCCCTCCTTGATGAGTTCTGAGGGTGCAGCAGGGAGGAAGTCGCCATCCACAGCAGGCAGCCAGATATCGCCAATATTGTTGGCAATATCGTCGAGCTTAGTAGCGATTGCGGAGTCTAATAGCGTCTGGGTGTCGTGGCTCCGCAGACACTGGACCGTTTCGTCAGAGTGGAGGTCTGTTCTGTTACAACCGACGTGGTGGACAAGGGCTTGCATAGCGTCGATGGTGAAGGTCCCCGTGAGCCCAGGCTCCAGTGCTTGACTTTCACAAATGGCGCGTTGGAATGGTATGGGCTTCTCTGCACCATACGCAAGAAGGTGTAGGCCCACCGCAAGACCTGTCCCAAATTAGTCAGTAAACCGACTGGTAAGAGAGTCAGTTCCACGTACCTCCAGATGACTGGCCGAAAATCGTGACTTTCTCTGGGTCGCCGCCGAAGTATTCGATATTGTCTCGAACCCACTCGAGAGCGAGTCTTTGATCACGAAGTCCGGCATTCTCGGATCCCTCCGACTCTAAAGCGTTGGACTGGGCAAAACCGAAAACTATATGCAAGTCAGAACCAGCAGGAAAATCTCACAGTGATTCCGGCCTTACACCCTAGGCGATAGTTCATCGCGACGTAAATAACAGGCAATCCGTTCTCGACCGACTCCAACACCAGACCTTCCGGCGCAGTCGTGGGCTCATTGTTCGATCCAGTCCAGAAGCCTCCGCCGTGGATCCAAACCATGACGGGCAGTCGGTCCGTTGGGCTGGTCCCTTTCGGCCGCGCCACATTCAAATTCAAACAATCTTCAGACACTTCGGTAATGTTGCCCAGGACCAAGGGAACGAATCCCTCGCCCAATGGCTGAGGACAGGCGGGTCCGTATGTCTGAGCCTCTATCGTGCTTCCGGCATCTGGGACGTGCAGTCTTGGGGGCCTAAAGCGGTTTTCTCCGCCAGTGTCCTCGCCGTAGGGTATATTAAGAAAGACTTCAATGTCATTTCTCTCAAGGCCCACGAACGTCACATTGTTCTTCGTGTCCCGAGCAATGGGGCTGGAGCTGGCGAGCCCGACCGGAAGGAGCAGGAGCCCGGTTAGTATGGCCTTTCTCATTCTTGCAACGTATGAGAGAATCAGTATCCCGTCTTATACACGCAAGAGGTATAATCAGGACAGGGCACCGAGGCAGTCGATGGGACGAGAGATGAATGGGGTAACACATGGAAGAGGGGTATGCGTTGAGTATTTTAAATATTCCCGAGTTGCCCGATACGCGTAGAAGGAAGCGGGAAAGGCTTGCCGCTGACGGCCACTGCAGATGGAAATTTGTAATTGAGCCAATGAGGACGGCTTACAACGCGGACGCAGCTTACTTTTCTGGTTCGTGTGTTCTTATTAACTCCATGCCCCGCTTACCGTGTCATTGTCTCTGTAAGCAGTTTTGCGGCAAGTTTATGGCGTCTAGGCCAAATCCAGCTGGCCATTCCAATGTCTTGGGAAGCACGACTACGTAGTATGTGAAACAATTGAATGTGGGAGTTATAATTGGCTTTGCTTGGATGGTTCCTCGATATCTCCACTCGATCCGAACAGCAATTCGTAAAATGGGCATCAGTGCGTCATGTACAAGGTTTACCTGAACCGCAGGTGAGATGACTCATCCGGCTTGACAGGACCTTGGGGCAGGAGGGGAAGAGCCTTCACTGTCAAACGATCGGCTGGGACGTCGCCGCCTTCGCTTCTCCAGGGCATCATTTCACTCCTCTCCACAAATCGCAGGCTAGACCTGCTCAGCCATAACCCTGCAACGAAATTTGGCTCTGGATGTCGTTTATTTACGATGATGAACTCAGAGCGCCCATGGAGGCCTCGCGGCATTTCTAGAACCTATTTAACAATGACCTGTATCGCCTCGAGATAAGCTTCGTCTTGAAATGGGCAGCGCGCCGCAGGATGATCGCAGTCGCCAAGCGCTGCTTGTCATTATGTGCAGACGTCAATGCAGTGAACTGCCTCTCCGATTATGGGCCTCAGTCACTCGACGCCGGTGCCGATGGTAGTCTCAATAATGTCCACTACCAAACGTGCTAGGATCCCGCTGAAATCTAGCGATGAATCGGGCTGCCCTGGCCGGCAGCAGGGGTGGTGACAGAGCGTAGGCAAGGACAAAACTTTGATGCTGGGGGATATTCCGTGAGCCCAACAACGGGTCGCCAAGGGCTCTCTGGAATCATGTACCGGTGTACTTATATCCAAGGGGACAGGGCTATCAGGTTGGGCGTGGATCTGTGGGTTGAAGAGGAGGTTCTGGGACCTATGGAACCTTCCGCTCGCACCGATGGAATCTAGATTGAAGCAAATACCAAGGATAGTATGTAAATATGTAACCTGCGAAGAGACGCTGGTTAAGTGATACGGCCTATTTGTCAACGATCTACCCTATATGACGTACAACTTTACTTCCGTCCCGTTTTCCCTCAGCCTCTTCCGATTCTCCCGCCGGAAGGCAAATAACGCAACCACTGCTGTCGTCATACAAAGCGCACAGAATCCAGCACTAGAACCCAGGCCCACGAGGTAGCGCGGCCCATCAGACTTAGGCCACAGATACGCTGTGTACACGTTTGCAAGGACAGCAGAGAAGTTCACGGCAGCCATGGTGACTGCCTTCTTCTCGTGAGAGTCGGAGCTATTGGTTGCAGCCCAGCCGAGAATGATGCTCCCAGTACAGTAGGAGCCGGAGGCGAATACGAAGCACGCCACGTACCGGGCAGCAGTGCCCGTCGTTGCGCATGCAAGGACGAAGCCAACGATGGCGATTCCGTTTCCAATGACGATGTGCCAAGTCCGCTCGTTAAAATATCCGGATGAGCGTGCAAAAGCGAGTGCGACCAGAGCGGAGAGGACATATGGTGGTGCGGTCAGGAGGAGACTGTTGATCTCGCCGTATCCGCTGTTCCCAAAGTTAGTTTAGTGCACTATCTCCCCTTATAAAGCTTTTCGGACTTACAGGGTGTTCACTATGGTCGGAAAGAATTGGTTGAAGGACATCCCCGAGAAATGCAGGTTTTGCATTAGCATGAAAAGCCAGACTTTGTAATCTTTCAGGGCGCTCATGAAGCCCTGAAGGGGAGTTTCGTGGCGGAGTTCATGGATGTTATCCTCTTCAAGGCGGACCACGGCGCAGGCGTTCTCGGCATCAGTCATCCATGACGTTTCACCAGGGTTCCCCGGTAGGAGGAAGATTCCGATCAAGGCAACCCCGAAGGTCACAGTCCCTTCAATTATGAACAGCCTACGCAGGTGAGTTAGCGAGCTTTGTAACGTATGTTAGATCAGAATCGGCCATACCACTGCCAGCCGTGGAGTCCGTATCGACCAGACAATGAAGCGAAAATCCCCGCTGTAATCAAGCCGGAGAATGAGCTAGAGCATAGCTGACCGCAGTAGAGAATCGCCAGACGCGACGCTACCTCTCGCTTATTATAAAATCGACTGAGTATGTAGATGGCGCCGGGATAAAATGGGGCTTCCAAGAACCCTAGCAGCAGTCTCAGGACTAGCATCGTAGCGTAGTTATGCGCTAGTGCGGTGCAAGCCGATATAGTTGCCCATCCGCACATGCAAACTCCAAGATAAACGGCGGGTTTGACACGAGTGATGAGCATGTTTGACGGGATTCCAGCGAGAAGATAGCCAACATAGAGAATGGAGATGCAAACGTTGTACTGGTTTCCTTTCAGGCCGAGATGATTCTCGATGTCGTCTAGTCTTGCTTGCGGTAGTCCGTTGCGGTCCCCTGCAATCGGCAAGGATTAAATGGTGGCGGATACCTAACCTGAGATGTCATGACTTACAATGATTGAGAAAGTACATGAGGAAAAAGACTGGCATCATGCGATAATCCAGCTTCCGCAACAGACTCTTCTGTGCCACAGGATCGATCCTGGACTCGGTGGCGTTCTTGGGCTCTGAGGCGTCCTGCCCCGGCGTATTTTCGACCATGTCGATGTCCTTTTTGTTGTTATTGGAGGCCATGGCTCCTTCTCACCAGGCTGTTCCTCAAAGGTAGCCTTTGTCGAAGTCAGAACCGGCTCAGAATTTGCAAGAATAGAAAATACGTCAAGTGCAGTCTGCCGCAGCTGGTCAAACTTGATGGGGCAGGACGACTGGTTTAATATTGACCCACAGAAGGTCTGTCCCTAGCAATAAAGAAGTTGCTGCCATTGTGGGGAAACGCGGGGAATGAGCGGGGACGAAATGCATTCCCCAGACACAACCACGCGACCCTGCAAGGGATTCGGCATGATGCCGGGCGAGGAGAGAGTAGTTCAGGTGCGGTGTATGGCATCTTGCCGAGTTCTCCACATTTACCCCAGACTAGTCGGCCGCCTTAACCGTGACGGGGTAAGAGGGCTAAGAGAGAGGAGACTACAGGGTTTTCGACAATTCGTCGGCTGGCCTAGATTCGGCACGCCAAATCGATAAAGTGCAGTTCCCGGTAGATCGGTTAGTTGGTAGGGAGGATCAATGTTGCTTGACGGATGAACTCGCTTCGTCAGTTCAGTCTAGATATATGTTCCAGGCTGTGGACAAACGAATGCGTCGTCGATGTTCTCACAGATTCTTATGCCTTCTGGAGTAAATAATATACCAATTTTTCAGCTCTGGGGAAATGGTGCTTGAGAATATTTATCTTAACTAATCTTTTCAAATCTTGACTCCTTATCCGGAGGTTGCCGCCGGAACCCTGATGCTAAGTAATGGCGCATGCTGTTGTGTGCCCAGCGTATCGCGCTCTCCGATACTCCCCTGAGCCCATGCTCTCTTGAGCGTGCATTTCCACGAGTACGCCGGATCGAAGAACATGTTAACAAGGATATTCTCGTCTTGAACCCTGTACAGACGCTTGATAACATCGTTCCCTAACACATCTGCCTTCTTAACTCGCTCGTAGGTCTCTTTGTCATCAAACATGATGTCCAGAGTCAACTCAAAAGGCCCAGAATTCTTGGACCGCACGATTTTGGCGAGGTCCATCATGGGCGCCTCTGCAGTTGGCACTTGCTTTCGGACTTTCTAGGGCATTAGCAACAGGACCAATCATGAACTAGGGCGAGAAAACTAACCTATCGGTTGGGGTCTTGTTGACTGGAAACTGTCCCATTGGTCTTCCGTCAGCAGTGATCGTTCCAACCCGGGCTTAGCTTCTCCCTCGACTCTGAGCTGAGTGACTGGAAATAAGGATTTCTCTTGCCCCTCTGCTAGGTCAATGAGGTGATAAAGGCTAAACTTGAAGACCTCTCCCGCATCCTGCTCATGTGGTGACAGCGGCGAGGCGAAATTACCCGTTGTAGCTAACTGGTTCTTGTACGGCATGTGTAGCAGCGACGTCCGCACGTTGTTCGCGATGGCATGGGACTTTGCGCGGCTCTCCGCAACCACTTCTCCCATCACCCCAATCTCGTGAATATTAGAAGCTGCAGTCTCCAGGGGCCCCATGACAGCATTGTGGCCGTAGACATGGTAGATAAGCCGGCAGCTGTCGCTCTTATCGAGGTCAGGGTAGAGACCTTGAGTATAAGCGCGCACGGATTCCAAGAACTCGTCGATCTGGGAGATCAGGATTGGGTCTCGGATCCCACCGATGAAAATCGTCCTGTGACCGAGACGTTCGACCCCTTCAAGTTTCACCTGGTAAACTGGTGTAGGGACAAATTCCGCACCCGAGACACACACCGTCCGGTCATCGGAAAGCTGCTCGTATTTTGCGTTCTTGAGGTGAAGGACGCCTCCTGGACCAGGGAGCACGTCTGGGCGTGTCTTTTCGTACAAGGTGTGCGCAGCAACTGAGAGTGGCGTGCAGCGTTCCAGGGGGTTGAGGGGAACTAGTTCGAACGAGTCTTGCCTCACGGTGGCAATCATAGAGCGCCCCTTCGGCACAGCACATATGCCACCGCACTCCATAATCTTTCCCATATGCCATGCTGTACCGGGGGATATGCCCCTAAACAGACAGTAACCGGCGAAGGGAGCGGGATCATATGAGCGGCCGCCTATGATAATATCGGGATCATCAGCTAGAGCTTCTATGTACCTGTGATCTTCTTAGTCAGGGCCTAGTCCAAGGAATACGTGTAGATTTACTGACGGCTCGGCCCCCATCTGTGCGACGAAACCAACGGCTCGCTCAACGTCCTCCGCACTCAAATCCTGAAGAGGACCGCATGGGTAACACTTCCCGGCGTTTATTCTCTCCTTGACCATCTGTCTCGAGATTCCATGAGAAATAGTCGCAATCTTGAATGAAAACCTCATTTCCGACGCAATCTCCTTGACAATATCAAGCATCTCCTCGACGTGCGAATTGCTCCCGTCGCCCCCCGCGGAGCTGATAAGGACCTTAATTCGATAGTGGAAGCATGCCTCTAACAGAGGGGTCAGGTCGCGGACGTAGGCCTCGCGGCCGCAGGTCATCTTGTTCATCCCCAGCTTATACGGACCGCCGTCTGTGGAGCCACTGTCGACTATGATGGCTGACGGCTTGTAGTGCTCGATGCCATACCAGAAGTGATCTGCTCGGTATCCATAGCCGAGCATGGCATTTGGAGTTAGGATCGAAAAGGCTGGTTCCTCCATGGTTACTAGAAGTGGTGAGTGAGTCGTTGGTGCTAGGCGTAGTATTGTGTGCAGCTGCAGAGAGAAGTGTCTGCAAGATCATGAATTGACATCAGCCATTATATTTGGAACTGTTTCGGGATTCGTGCGTGCTGTGGAGCAGTGTCGGCATCTGTGTTTGCGTGGGGAGCAAGTGCTACGGCGGGGAAAGTCGAAAGCCAGATACAACGACAACAAGAGATGGAGCAGGTGGAGGGTAAGGAAAAGTGGGTCTTGTCGGCATGATGCCGATATCACGTATGATGCCGACACAGGCCGATACGTGATTAGATAGAGTCTGCGTTGAATCTAAGTCAATTTACCTCTTTGGTAAAGGCCTCCTTGAGATAACGCCCCTGTGTCAAGAGATTCTGGCCTATAGCATTTGATGCAATCGAAGAGCTCTTCCTAAGCGAAGCATTCGTAATCACACCAACATATTTTGCACTATCATCGAGCCTAAAACAGGGCAAGCACATTCGAGGGACTTGCAACACCTTTCTCCAAGTTCAATGGCGAACTTGAGAGGAAGAATGTCCACCGTCCCAGCCTCTTGCACGTCCTAGACAGATCCTCCAAGTCCCACACCTCACCAATCGGCATCCCCCACCCGCTCAGGAACACCTCGTGACAAGAGACTCCGTCCACTCTTGGTGGGGGCCATTGCTCGTAGGCATTGGTATCCCCTGCAACGGCGGCGAAGCGGTTATCCCAGTGCCACTTAATCATCTCCCTATCCCCCCTGACACCAACAAAGGCTCGAACATCTCGTTTTGCGAGATCGCGCTTTTCATCGTCTGTGAGGCGCATATACTCCTCGGTCCAACCAGACCTGATGATTAGAATGTCACCTGCTTGGAATGTGACGTTTTGCTCTGCAGCTACCTCTAGAAGCTCACTCAAAGGAATGCCGTGGGACTCGAATGGGGAGTATTGGATGTTTTTGCGGAGCGCGTAAGATCTCCAGTCTAGGAGGACCCCACGTCCGACTATGCCTCGTCTAGCCATGTCTGTTTTGTTAGCCGTGAGGCCTGAATAAAAGCCTGATAAAGGCAGGTCCACTTACTTTGGATGCCGATTCGCGAGCCGGCATCTGGGCCGGTAAAATCTTCA
The DNA here is from genome assembly GCA_030271035.1 of Microascus cirrosus. NCBI lineage: Eukaryota > Fungi > Ascomycota > Sordariomycetes > Microascales > Microascaceae > Microascus > Microascus cirrosus. The sequence goes on along the minus strand of JAMBUN010000344.1, from coordinate 62,741 downwards.
GGGACGGCACGGTTGTAATATTTAGGGTGCTCGCTGTTTTGGTAAGGGTAGTGGCGCAGCCCGTCCCAATGACTGGAGCCTTGGGTGTTCATACTAAACTGTTTCCAGTTATCAATGATCGTGTAATAATCACTCCTGGAGACCATACCTCGTCGTCATGGGCATAACCCTTGGAAATAATGTGATGGTTGCATGCTTTCCTGGCCGGATTCATCGGTAGCAGAGGCATGTGAAGGGGCAGACTACAGAGGGGTTAGTGTCATGAACTAATACGATATCAGAGAAGGGTTCCTACTTTAAGGGAACTACAATTCCCTCCTTGATCTCTGCGCCTGCTTGCCTCACTCTCTGCTCGGTAAGGAGGTTAAGCGACCCTATCTCATCATCTGCGCCCCATAATCCCCATGCCGACCATTGGGGGTCGTCTGGTTGTAAGGGAAGGTCTTCAAAGCGTGGACGTGTAATGCTGGTCTTCCCATCTCTTTGAGAGTAAGAGGCACCATCTGTCTTTGTGTCTCGTAGAAAGCCTTGGATAAGAGTTTCAGGCAGTATCCGGGACCACCATCTAACTGAAGCCATACTGACGAGATTGACACATGAGCTAACGATTGAATGAAAGAAGCACATACAGGCAGAATGAAAGTTCTTAAGGCCCACATAGACTGGAGGCTGCAGGGTGAGCTTGATACATTCATCCAATGCCTTGATGATGTAATAGCAAGGGAACCTCAATTCGGCGTCTTGCCGACATCCCCACACCACGACCTCCCCGCATGAGGCGCTAGCTGCTTGGGGAGGAACAAGATCTCGGACTCTCGGAGGTCCGCCGACGTTCCGGAAAGTTCCATTCTACCCCCACACTCGCCCGCCTAAACCCGGCTTTCAACCATTTCTCAGGCTTCCCCACGGCAACATACCGAATACACCCAGAAACCCGTCGGAAACATGGCGAGCGGAAGAGCAGGCCGCCGCTACGGCTTCTCATGTCTCGTCTGTCGCCGAAAGAAAATCAAGTGCGACGGGGAGAAGCCCCGCTGCGGCAATTGCATCGCCACAGGCGACAACTGCGCGTACAAGGCGACGGACGCGCTGGTGGCGGACTTATACGCCAGGTTGAACGAGTCCGATGCTCGCGCGAGGGAGCTGGACGACAAACTGAGAAGACTTACAGCTGTTGAAAATGACCATCCTGGCAGCGCTCTTGGCCCTGTCAGACAGATGCAAGCACAACAAATTGGGTCAACCCCAATTGATAGTGCAGATTCTGTAGATGCTGCGTTCCAGTCGTCTATCGACAAGGACTCATTGCATCCTGAAGAGCTTAGTGTTGATAGGGATGGGGAGGTAAGTCCAGCATGTAGCTCGTCCGCGTAGCCCCTTCCTAATGAAGAATCTAGCTCTCTCATTTTGGAGCGACGTCGAGGTTTCATTCTCAAGAGCTGCCCCTGGCACTTGACGAAACTCCCCATGACCTGCAGGCACAGGAGACGTATCACAAGAAGTGGCTGCTTTCTCAATCTCGGTTTTACTCATCTTGGGAGTCCATTGCATCGGAGACACTGAGATGTCACCCGGAGGTCGATTTTGAGACTGCAACTACTCTCATGAAGATGTATTGGACGTGGCAGGGACCCCTACACAACTGTGTCTACCGGCCTTGTAAGTTATACGCTTGAGTGCACCTCACTTCATGTGATTTTATAAAACAGGGCTTATAGAGCTTACCTATAGGTTTCTACCGGGACATGGCCATGAATGGACCCTATTTCTCGCCTTTCCTCTTGAACGCCATTTTCGCCCACGCAAGCCGCCACATCAAACCAGACGACCCTCGCTTCACCAAGTTTGAAAAGGGCGAATATTTCCTTACTAAGGCGAAACTCCTCCTCCTTGACGAGCTCGGCCTGGAGAAGCCCCGCGTTCCTACTATTCAAGGCCTCCTGATCCTTGGCGGTAGACAATGCGCTGTGGGAAAGAGTAGTGAGGGCTGGTTATACACCGGCATGGTACGCCATCCCTGCGTACTAGACTATTTTTTATTCTGACATGCTATTAAACCGCCTGGAATTATTAGGCTATCCGAATGATAAAGGATATGGGTTTACATCTAAAGAAGAAACACGATGCGATGCTTGGAAAGCTGGAGCCGGATGATCTCGAAACGCTGAAACGGCTCTATCTATCAGCGTATTCATGGGACAAGTGAGTTTCATTTCCAGGCATGGTTGATAGCTTTATAGCTAATTTTCCCCTAGGTCTATTAGTCTTTGCCTCGGAAGAGCACCATCCCTGACTGAACTCCCGTACCATCCAGACTCGATATGTGGGATCTCCGCCCCCGTTGTCTCCGAAACGGCCCGAGCTAATTCGTCTTAGTGGACTTTGCTGGGGATGACGAGATCTGGCGACCATTCTATCTCGCTGAAATTGAGGATAAATATCCCGGAGTAAAGGCTAACACCTCTGTGACCTTCTCCTGGTTTTGCAGGTTATGCATGGTAAAGTAGCTTGTCGTCTCTATATAAATCATACCCTCTCTGACTCACTAAAGCTTATCAACGACTTGTACCACACAATCTACAATGGTCGACTCGACCAGTTAGAGGTGAAAAAGGTCGCGAATCTAGAAGAAAGGCTGCGTGGGTTCTACGCCAGCCTTCCAGACGTTCTGCGCATAAATGACGTCGCTTCATTACCATTCTGCCCCCCGCCACACATCCTCTGCTTAAAGTATGTAATTATGGCCAAGCAGAGACAACGCCAGTATATCTATTCTGACCTTATTCCAGTATTCTATATCACACTGTCCTAATCTTACTCTTCCGACCCTTCTGCGCCTGGTTTTCTTCCGCAAGGCGATACGAACACCCCATAGCCCCCCGAGCGCGCAAAGTCTGTGTGGAGGAAGCCGCGCTGGTAAACACCTTCTTTCAAGCCTATGGAAAAACCTTCAACTACCAGAACCAGACTTACTTAATTTCGTATTGCGTATACACGGCCGCGACGATTGAGCTGCACCAGCTCACGGAGTCGAATGAGGTGATCGAATCAGATGCTACGAGACGGCTTGCGACGACAGTGGAGATGTTGGAGATGGAGGTGCGGCAGACGCCAGGAATACGGAGGAGCATCGAAATAATTAGATCGCGCCTTGAAGGGCGCGAGAAAACTCATACGGCTTCGCAGGCATTGGTTGATTCGCGGGACCCCCAGAGAAGTCACCATGATGTTCCCCTTCCTGAAGACGAGGGCGAGACAGATCTGGGTGAGATGGGGGACGTGCAGTGGGCGGACTGGGTTAATATGAATCCCGGTGGCGACTTCGTTCCAAATATTGAGGGATGGGCTTGGGACACGGAGCATCTGAGAATCCCATAATCTGAACGTAGCATCTGCCGGGGAAGTGATTCTGAGTGATTGGTTTTTCGTCAACGGTCGGATATGTAACTGCGGATAAGGTGTATTGAGCATTCTATTTACTACCCGGACCATAGTCCCAGGGATGGTCAACTCAGTATTAGCATGATCGACACATGTTCGAACACACTAAGGAGCCCTGGAGGTGTGTCGCCTCATTTTCAGGTAATTCTTCAAGACCTTGGCGTTTTTCGCGGTCTGAGACTCAATCACGAAGTGTTTCACAGCTTATACTTCTCCAAACGAAGGAAGTTTATCGCCTGGGCTTTTTCTTGGCTATGTGGGCCTCTTCGGGGATGAACTTTGCAAACCCTCCCCCATCCCATCACAAAGCGCTGGGAAATCGTCTTGAATATCACAATGATAATTGTGGCAAACGACACCAAGAAGCACATAGGCCTTTCCTGAAGATTCAAAATCTCGTAGAGTATCTGTCATGCTTATGGGCTAACGAATAACTAAGGCCACAGCCTATTATTAGTGGCTAGAATACTGGCCATCTCAGGCAGGGCCTCGGGGGAAAGGTGATCTTATCCTCTGATTGTGCGTGTGCTCTCAGAGAGGATTCATATATTGGCCAAAGTTAACGTCGCTGATAGTGTCTTGTTACCACTTGGCGCAGCTTCTTGACTCATTGTGCTACATAGACAACTCGACTAATCAACGAAGTAATGATTTATAAAGATGTGCATCAGGTATCTTGATCCATAGTACTATCCATGGAGACCATTCTGAATTTTAAGAGACGGTGAACCCGAATAAATTCCCCGAATACTTAACTGGTGATGTCAAGCTCTGGTCGAGCACATTTTTTTGCATTTGACATAATCAACGTCAGACGGAACCCGGCAGTGTCAGGACACTTCTGCGCTGCCAACTGCTATAGACGAACGGCTATGCCTCTAGCACCTACTATACTATAACAGTACCGACTTAGTTCTCTGGAATATACTTTTCAACCTATTCCTATCAGCGCCCACCGTCCACATAGCGCTAACTACCTGATGAAGCCGTGAGCAGGGCCAAACTTCGTAGTGTCGGACTTCATATTGACCCAATCCTCAAGCTAAATAGTCCCACAGCAAGCTCGCCTTCTCGTTCGCCCAGTGTTAGAAGTGAACTAAGCCAGGAGGGAGGTGACCATACTGCTTCCTCGCGGTCCCCCTCCGGCACCGGTGATAGCACCGAGCGGGCTTTCAGCCTGTGGTATGCACTGTCGCACGGCGCATTGGTCGACCAAGGCTTGGGACACCCGCGTTTGACGTGTTTAGAGCCTTTTAGTGACCAAGTGGCGCAGAATATTCCTGATACAGAAGATAAGACTTGACGCTGTCCATCGCGCCTTAAAAACACGCTAGGCGAACGAAATGATACATATTAAGTTAATCTATGAGACGGCCGGGGCTGTGGCTAGCTCCTCTATAGGTCGAAGAAGGCGCAGTATGGCATGAGCGTATGTAGTACAATGGCTATGTTGACACGAATCTTGCCAGATTCCGTTATGACTGTCGCAGAGCAGCACCTGGGCACATTTATGTACGTCAGTATTATTAGCGTTTTTCCTTCCTGCGCAATATGAGAATAGCCGCTTCAAGCCTACTACACCGGCGTCTACTGTTCTTTCCTTTAAACTCCCTCTTGTTCCATTGCCAATATATCCACAGCGATCCTATTTGACCAGCTAGACTAGTGTAACAGTCCTCGTAGAGGAGTCTAACTCGCCCTGTTCTAAATCTCCCGGACCGTAATGAATGCAGCCTACTCTCTTCATATTCCCAAGCCCAGATTCCTGGCCTCCACCTTCTCCAGCGGGTGTCACAATGAGGCAGGAGTAGACGGAAATGTCACCCTCATCCCTATCAACCTCCGGGTCCCCATCTTCTGTATATATGGCGGCTAGGACCAGTGCGTAAAGCTCCATAGTCTTAACCAGATCCGCCGATACTGAGTAGTTCCTGTCAATAGTATCAAACCCGCTAACCGAGCCCTGAGAGTCACCATGTCTTGTCTTCAGACACATATGCCCTGTGGGTCCGGTCTTATCGGAAAGTGAGAGCGAGATGAGAGGTGCCCTAATCCTGAGCCACGCATCCTTGACGCAACCGAACGGGTTATCCCCATCAATCTCGACATGGTGGTCCAGGACTGTCCCTAATTCCCGATATCTGCGAACAAACCCAGCCGCGGTGGTGCCGTCCACGGAAGCCCAGGACCATGACGGCGCACGGTATTCTTCCACTGGCGCACAGCGAAGAGCTTGCCAACACAGCCCCTCTATCATGGTCTTCCGCCAGATACCCGCAACGTACTCGTCGTCCAGAAGGTCGGCATATATGTTCGCCACTCCAGATAAAGCAGGAAATTTGTCCGAGGGGAATGTCAACTTCCGGTCGCTGTATGTCCGTAGGAGTGAGTACCACCAGTGAATAGTAGCCATTACATGAAGACCAGACTTAGCCTCTTCTTGCCCATGTCTTTGCCGTTTGAGCAGTGACCTCTCTTCCGCGCCCTTTCCGGGATGAGCGTGGAAGTACCGGGACAGCATCCGTAGCCCGTCCTCCATGACTGTTCCCTCAAGACACTCGAATGATATCTGGTCGCTGGAAAAGTGCAGTATTCTCCTCGAAAGTAGGCGTTCTTGGAAGGCCCACCCGCGCGTTGCTAGGGGCTCTCCTACCATGTTAACACGGTAGGTCCGGATAACTTCCTTGGATTTAGCCAGCGGAAATATCAGAATATCGCCCCCAATGTCGTTCGTGTTGGTCGGCTTCAGCGTGTTGCGGATATATTGTCTCCTGGGTCGATCGAAGAAGAGTCCGTGGGACGCATCTGAACTTCCAGTGGCGGCAATGGTGAGATAGGCGTTGGAGTATACGGAGGCCATCCGTGCAGACTCTCGCTCCCAATCCTTCATATCGTCCTGGCAGATGCAGAGGCTGTCAATCCAGATATATTGGACTCCCAAGCGCCTGGTCATGGAGATGGCGTCCTGGAACGTGCGGGGCAAGCTTGGGAGCTTTATGCCATTCTTGTTGGATTCGAGAAGAGAGCGCGTAGTGGTGTGAGGATTAGTTACGGTCCCCCAGCAGTAGCTTAGCGCGGTATAAGCGCCCTTGATGCCCTCCTCGGTCTCGACTAACGTGACAATATCACCGCGCCCGGGGGCACCGACGTCGATGAGACGCGTGGGCAAGGAAGACTCCTGTCCGAGACAGTTTTCATGAGAGTTACATCTTTTCACCCAGCCAGCGACGCGGTCCAGTGTATTATCGTCTGGCGGGCCGATTATTGGCCTCCCGGGAAAAGCTAACGCCAACGGGTCATCTAAGGACAAAGTCAGCATCTTATCGAACATAGCGCACTCACGCCCCTAGTGATAAACCTACTGTCCTCGGAGCAAAACCCAAACGTAGCGACAACGAAGAGCAGCTTTTCCGGCTCAGACGCGCTCTTCGTCAACACCCAGAACCCGTCGCCACCCTCTCCCCTCTTTGTGATCCACAGATCGAAACAAGGGTCCCCGGGGAGCTTCAATACCCCGGGATACCGTGCCAACCTTTCATTTCGCTCCGCGCTGTCCACCAGCATACTGTCCGCCTGAATCTCTATCTGGCGACACAACTCGCAGCCGACTGCACTCGCGCGGCGCAGGTTTTCGAGATCGGGGTGGTGGTGGAAACCGAGGGGCTCTGGAATTGGGTCATTCTCTTTGCGGTGAATTAATTCCTGGAGGTGCTCCTGGCCGGTGAGGGTTCGCGTGTAGGAGTCATCTGGGAAGGGTGGGAGGTCACGGAATGGGATGCTCTGGCAGAGCTCACAGAGCGTAGCGGCCGGCATTCTCACGGAGCTCGGAAATCCTGCGATTGAAAAACTTGTCCTGAGACTTTTCTAATTGCACAGTCAAATGCGAAAGGTTTTGGAATAGCGTTTTGCAAGAAGGGACCGCTTTATCCATCAAGTCCGACGTGAATGTAGGTGGCAGTTCTCGAGGCAGTTCTCGAGGCAGTTCGGCAGTGTTCCATTGTGGCGGTGTTATTGACTGCGCCCAATCTGACCTGTTACCGCAAGCGTTCGGAATGGATGGTTCGCTTCGCCCCACAAAAGGCTCCACTGACTATGAGCCGAGAAGGTGACAGGAATGATAAATGACTGCATGAGTCCATGTCACCACCCAGTTTGCCACGCGGCACGTCTCCCTAAGTCCCGGACACACTCAGCCTCAGGATCGCCGCAAAATCAATCCTCACCGAAGTATTCCATCGGCACTTGTCTTGATGCAAACTGCGCTGACGATAGCCCTCCCTGGCTGTCCCGATATCGTATCACAGCCTTTGGTATTACCCGGACGTGAAGAACTTCGACCCTGTCGGCAAAAGGTGCAGCTACTAGAGGACTGGCAGAGTTGGCGAAGGATTGGAAACAAGCCAAACCTTGGGGCGCACCACGAGAACTTGGATACAATAACATTTACTGTGGATTATTGTATGACCTGTAAACTACTTAATATGGGAGATTATTGGTTCGGGTCTTCATTAATGGTCCACTTGCTACAAGGTTCCCAGACGGTTAAAGTAGATCGACCTCCCGTAAATAAGAGGGAGCATTCAATTGGAAAATTTGTACTTCTTCTCCAGCGACAATCCCATCATACGAACTAGCTCCATATCGCTGGCCACCCAGTCGCGCACCATCCGCTTGAGCTCAAGAATAATATCCCCATCTGTGGGAATGCTGGAGTTCGCGAGGAGATTCCCCGCCAACTCCAAACGCAGATAATCAGCTAGGCCCCACGCGTCCTCGTACTCCCTATCCACCGCCATCCGGCCGCCGCCATCGAACCGCCCCAAGCGCAACGCAACGCGGACATGTTCCTTGCTTTTCAGCCTCAAGCGTACCTCCTTCATGAGCTGCGCGAACTCCTCGTGGTAAGGCAGCCGTCGCGCCGCGAGCCACACTAGGAGACGGTTCACCTCCACCACGAAAGCATAGACTTCTTCCTCCAATGCGGGCTCCTTTGGCGGGTTGGAGTATGGGATGGGCAGAACGCTGAGTCGCAGCTGGAACGAGCTGGGCAGCACCCTCGGCAGCATCTCCCCGTTCGGCAACTGGGTGCGCGCCGAGCGCAAACCGTCTACCTTTTCCGTCAAATTCCTCAAAAGAGGGACGCAGTTCTCCCGCCACGCCACCCAATTCGCGCGGCTATCGAATCGTCGGGAACCCAACTGGCTGACCAGCTCCTGGAATATTTCGGGGAGCTCGCACGAGATGAGCCGATCCGCAACGGTAAGCACAGTATCCGCCAGCAGCTCCATAGTGATACCGCCCCCGTCGCCATGCTCCGGCGTCAGGATTGTAGGAGCCTGCTGCAGCAGCGCTGCAGCTTCGAGAATGCCGAACCGGCGGAGAAACATGCTTCCGCTGTTGTCCCACTGTGCGAGCCAATGTATCCCTGCGTTGGAGTTGACGAGGTCCCTGTCCGCCTTGACCGCCGCCGTGACGCGAACGACGACCGGAGGGGGCCGCAGGTTGGCCAGCGCCATCTCGCGCATAGCCGTGAACGTCCTGTGGGGCATGTTGGCTGGAAACGTGGATAGGAGCTTGAGCGACATTTTCAGGGATGCCGGGCAGACGGGTAGTTCATCACTGTCGGCGAGGCTGAAGCCGTGCCGGCTGAGGAACAAGCGGTTCCAGCGGGCGTTGTTAATGGCCGACTGCAAGGGGGCCCGGACAAGGAGACCTATGAGCCGCACCCTCGCCTCGCGCGACATGCTACCGGGGCCATAATCTTGGGCAAAAAGTAGAGAGGTGAGTGGCCCCCTATCCACCACGTCGGGGATCCCCGCCTCTCCACTCGTGGCGGCGGCCCAGTCCCCCTCGCTCAGCGGCCGGCGCTCGCTCAAATCGGACAGAATGGGCGTTAGTTTCTCCTCGAGCGCGTCGAGGACCCGAGTGTGCACCTCGGGTGAGTACGTTGGTTCTTTCAAGATAGTGAGCAGGCTGCTGACGATAGCAACCAGGGAGTCGATGTGACGAGCCTCCCTGAGAAGTCCGAGGAGCATGTCGCAGGCCGCGGACGGGTCAATGATCTGGCTATCTTGCAGGAGCTGGGCCATCATCTTGATGGTAGTCACCTTGACTGTAGGGAGGGCCAGACCGGATTTCCCGTCCTCGCCGATCATCGCCCTAGGCCTCAAGTTCTGCTCCCGCATCTTCTCCTTTATGGCGTTTGCCATCATGTGTAGTAGGTCGCTCACTGATTCGTACGGGAGCGATGAGAGGAAGCGAGGAGTCAGGAGCTTGCGGTGCCAAATAGTGTCAGCACCATCACCGTCGAGCACTAGATCTCGGATGAATGGGATGGCCAGCCAAGGCTGATCGCTGTCCGCCACGCCGGTGACCAACTCGACAACGATGTGCATCCGCTGACTGAGCCCTTGGGACCCGAGATGCGTCTTCATGCTCTGTATGAGGAACGACGCCAGGTCTGCCCTGGCCGTTCCTCCGGATTCCGACAGCAGTCCCCGGAAAACACGGATCCCCGTTGCTTCCAACGACAAGCGAGGATTTGCGGCGTATAGGAGCGCCTCCGACTGGACGAGGACATCAATCGTCGGTTTCCAGACGGCGTCAAGAACACCGGGGCTGGGGTAGTCCGATACTGGCACATCCGACCCAAATATTGCCTCGAAGGAAGCCTTGTTTTTCTCATCCAAGCGACGGTCAACCACGAGCTTGGGAAGGCTCAGGAGGGCCTTCCAGTCCAGATTTTGAGCATGAGGCTGGGACATGGTCATACCGATGGTTTCCATGATGTGAACGAGGATACGGCCCGAAGTTGCAATGGCCTTTTTTATCGCCGCTGCACGCTCGCGTGGGGTAGCCACTTCGTTAACCTTGTCTGGGACAGCGCTCAAGAGATCCTTGATCTCCACCGTATTGAATGTCCAGGAGTTGTAGTGGTTTCTTGCAACTAGAGGCTGGTTGTTGAAACGGCGCGCCCACAAGATGGTGTCGTCAAGCAACTCCATGTCCCCCGCAGCAACACACAAGTTGATAGCCGACTTGGCCCAAAAGGCGCGCTGTTGCCACTCGCGGCCCTCCTCAGACATCTTCCTCCGCTCGTGGACTAACGACCGGGCGCGAGTACGCCAGCTCTGGTCGTACGCTTTTCTAGTGGACTTGGCGTACAGCAGGCACCTGACTATCTCGGCGTCGCCAAAGTTGGCCGATGGTGTGGCATATTGTTCCAGAACGGTCCTCGACCCGTACCAGGATTGTTCTCTGCACAAAAAACCTCCGGTCACGTCGACTTCGGACAGCTTCTCGAACAGGCCGATGGCATCCCCAACATCAAGGTACAGGAACAGTCCCATTGGCCAGAGATCCTTGCTTGTGAAGTTTCTCAGTCGGGAAAAGGTCAGAGGCGTGCTGTCGTCAATGTCTATCTCGTATTCTCGGGCATGTAGAAGGATCAGGCGAAGAAGTTGGTAGCTATCCACGTGCGGCTTCCTTGCGAGAAGCAACTTATCGAAAATCACCCGCAGCGTTCGAAGCTTCCTGGAACCGCGAGGCATTAGCTCGATTAGACGTGCGAGGCAGAGCTCAGTCTGCTGCTGAGTGGCTACAGAGGCGTGAGTGTCCTTATCTCTCGCGACGCTCCACCTTTGGATGGCATATAAAAGGAGATCCTCCTGAACCCTTTCGAGGAGATGACCGGATAGCTGTACTTCATGCACTCGGATGCATTGCACCACGAGGTAAAGGAACATGTCGCGCGCCTTGTCTCGTGCCTCGCCATCAGATTTCCGTCGGCGGAACAATCTCTTGAGCTGGGGCATGACGAACTCCGACATGAAGTCCCGAGGAATGCGAGATGCGCCCTCCTTATCCGCAATGAGGGCCGACAGGATAGCCTCAATGAAAGCAAGGTTGCCTCGGAAAACGTTGGTCTCCGCCAAGAAGCTCATTTTTTGTGTCACACCGTCGGCGGGGAATAAGAATTGGATGAACCTCTTCTCGAACCATTCACGATGGCTCCTGAACAGGCACAGACGCTGGAACTTGGACCACTCAGCCTGGCGCTGCTCGTCCCACTCCCGCACAACTTCCAGGTCGCACGCGGGCACGATGTCTTGGTAATACCGGCTTAGCGATCTCGGGTCCCTCTGGGATCCGTCCTTGTGCAGTATCCGAACCAATTCAGCGAGACTCGCATGTCTTTCCGGCCTCGCCTTCTGCGCAGAAGCCGTCCTACCCAGGAGATGACACATGGCCCTAACGTCGCGCAGGCTGAATTCGGCCATCAGGCCCGCCAGCCCAGCCGCTCCTCCGATGGCATCCCAGAACGGCTGGAACAGATGGTCGCGGCGGAGACTTTTGCAGAAGGTGACGATGGCCTTACTCCGGGCTCTCGTCCGTTGTGTCTGCCGAAGGTCCTCTATGGTGCGGGGGATGCTGGGGGAACGCATGGTCGAATTTCGAGGACTGCTGCGATACAAGTCGCAGATGCCTTGACAATCGATAATTTGGGTAGGGCCAAGGTTGGAATGTCCAGATGCACTTGGTTTGAAGGCCGAGAGGAGCGGTTGCAGATCACGAGTTTTAGTATCAGTTGGTCTCCATATTTCATGCATCTTTGAGTCAGGCGGCACACGCCTGCGGGGGACGCCACAGCCGCTGCTGCCTGGACCTAGGTTGCTACCATTAAACACCGCTGATTCGCCCTCCTGTACCTCCGATACCCCGGCTCTTATTTCTCGCTAATAATAGTACTTTCACTACTCTGCATATAGACATCTTTGCGACCATACGGGTAGGGGGACGACTCCTGCCGCCGAGCGATCACCAATACGTCGCGCATCGCAAGGACCTACCACGCTGGTAATTTCAAACACATGGATTTCAGCCATCTTCCATTCCAAGCCACACTCCTCCCCGACGACCCAGCGGCTCTTGTAATAAGCTACAACACAGACAAGTTCCCTTTATTTTCGACAGTGTCGCCCTCGTTCTACAAGCATGCATAGTGGAGAACCTTAAACTACTTCAAATCCAAGGAAAAAAAAGAATGGTGCCTTGGATGCCTTCTTCCGCCCCGACTCAATTCTCTCACAGCCCCTTCACACCGACCTTAAGCAGCCATGGATCCGCGTCAATCCGAGACCGCACCTCTCCAGACGTCAAGTCTTCAACATCCCAAGTTGACCAGACGAACCGGCCATGGAGGAACCCTGCTGTGGGAGAAGCCGCCCACACAGCAAAGCGGCCGGGAATGTTTTCTAAACAAAACATGTTAAGTTCTCCGCACGTCAGGTGCTAGGCCCGGGAGGTCATTTCTTACCGTCTGTCCAAGGCAAGGTGTCCTCGGTATAACCCGCCGTCCTTGCCGCCTCGGTGAACACAACAGAAGGGTGGAACGAAATAACCCGCAACTTATCCTCCGGTGTATCGCGTGCGATCTGCTGGAGCACACACGTAAAGGAGTTCTTGGTTAGTTGGTACCCAGGTATCTGAGGCGCACTATCCCATCGATGAATATCCTGGGTCGAAACGTAGACAACAAACTATGAGCATCCCATCCCAGTCAGCTAGTCACTTAACGTAGCATGTTTCCAAGGATGTGCCGGTACCTTTTGACCTGGATTTTGGGTCTGCTTGTAGAATCGCTCAACGTGGTACAGGGGGGCGTGAACGTTGTTCTCGAAGTCTTGCCAGAGCCTATCCACACCTTGGTCCAGGATTGGTGTCGGTTCCGGATAGCCCACCGCATTGAGCACGAGCACGTCTATCGCAACTTTCCGCGCTTCCAGGTCATCCCACAGTTTCTGTGCTTCAGCTCTGGCAAAGACATCTGAGACGCGCCCCGTCACGTCGGTACCAGGGTAGGCCTCGTCGAGTTTCGAGACGGACTCTTCAAGGATGTCCGGCCTACGACCTAAGACGATGACCCTGGATGCGCCAGCGATGCAGTAGTTTCGTGCGATGGCATGGCCTATCCCGGTAGAGCCTCCGCAGACGAGCACGGTTCTCCCCTCCTGGGATAACTCTGGGCGTACGGGTGAGATGGCCTCGTAGGGCTTATCATGAATTTTCTGCCTCCCGGTTAGTTTGTCATAGGGAGAGGAAAAGTCATTTTGGGTCGCGCTCACAACCGAGATTCCGTCGATGGACATTATTGTCTTTGCTTGCTATATGCTACTTCTTGGTCGTGTATCGTTACTGAATTCGAGACGGCTGTTATAGGACAGGTCCGTGTGCACCGAAATTTATCCCGCATCCCCGTATATATACCCTATTGTCTGAATATCCATCTTCGGTTTGTAACTCTCGCAAGCTATCAAGAGCGCGTATTCGTCTCAAAAGGCCTAAGCGGCATTCTGATTCTCCATCCATGCCTTCCTCCAAGGATCCATCTTCATGAATTTCCTAGGCATCCTGAGCGTGTATTCGTCCCAAAGGGGTTTAGCGCAATCCCGGCCCCACCCTTCCCGCCAATCGGACCTAAGATCAGCACGTCAGCATTGAACCACGTCAGCCGGGTGTTTCGAAACCTTCACACACTGTTCCTCCCCACTAGCCATACATATCTTCTATTTGCACCAACGAAGAAAAAAAGGGACAGAGAACATGCTGTCATTCCACACCCTCTTTGGGACTACGCTTCCGAACAGGGACAATTACTCGCGGAACAACTAGCGACCCTGCCAACTGGAATGACTAGACTTGGCGCCGCCAAGGCGGCCGAAGACGGCAAGCCACGATCCAGGAAATCTCACACGCGTAGCCGGACGGGGTGTGTGACATGCCGAAAGCGCCATTACCGATGCGATGAACAGCGGCCCATTTGGTTAGTGGCGCCCCTTCTGCTTTCCTCTCCCAATGGGGAATTGACACTTGAATTTGATTCATAATAAGCGTTGTCCTCTTCCCGTTCAATGCGCCGAGACTGAAGTCACGCTGATCACAAACGCCCAGCGAAAACTGCGCTACCACAGGAAGACTATGCGAGTATCGGCTAGCTCCGCCTCTTCGAGAACGAAGAAAAGCCTATATCCCCGGGGAACAGCAGCCTTGGGCACCTTCCGCGGACAGACATGATGCGATGGCCGCAGTATCCTTGTCCCGGGCAATTGACCCCTGCCCGTCTTACTCGATTGACATGCCTTTTAGGTCGGGGGAGCTTTTTCACTACTGTGAGTACTAGCAATTGCCACTGTTGCATCGGTTGACACCTAAGACTGTGTCAGTTTATGAGCTCGATGACCCGGTTAGCCTTATGCCAGTGGAGAATCGCCAAGGATTGTAAATTTTCCCCAAGTCCAAACACGCCGTGCAGCGTATGTGAGTACTGATTTATACGTCCTTCAGGTTAAAATCATCGATTCATGCCCCTGACGCACTTCGCAACTCCATGTTAATCGCTGGCTTATACTATGCCTGGAACGCCGGGCACTTGAACAGATTCGAGGCTAGTCTGCTCTTTCACAAACTTGAAACAATGCGCCTGGTAAACGGATGGCTCCAAAAGCCTGAACAAAGAGTATACTGGGTATGCGTGAAGCATATTTCCTCTCTGTCTCTTACTGAGGTAAGTTTGTAAATCCCCGTGAATACGCGGCCACACTAACCTTGCAAGTGCTGCCTCGGCAACGTTGCGATAGCCGACGCGCATCTTGATGGTCTGGTGAAGTTCATGGACTTCCAAGAGCCACCCACCGTATTTGACCTAAACAGCCGCGTGGAGGACGAACTATCAAACCGATTCGTTATCCTGTAGGTGACTTTTCCGTAGTCCGAGTCCAACGCTGACCAATGGGTAGAACGTACAACTTTGTACATGGATTCAAAAGCCGTCTGAGAGACATCTTGGACGATGGTGACCTTCACCCTCCTGGATACACACCCACCGCTAGGGAGGTTGAGGACTACATGCACGCATGGCACATGAAAGAGCCCCATGGCCTGGAAATTAGGCTAAAAGCTATGAGGATGCTGCCATTCTTCTTTAGCCCACTTCCAACAACTACCACATTCCGTGACATTGACGGCTCCTCCATGATCGACTGCCTGGCCAGTCTGACAGAAACATGTCGTTTCAGACGCGAACCCTTGCCCCAAGCCCAGAATCGGCAGTTAGTTTGGCTAGAGGGCGCTGCAACCCGGCTCCTTCTCTGCTTCGTCGTATCTCACGTTGAATCTTTATCTAGACAGGACAACACCAGCCCAAAAATATCTGCGGCGCCGCGCTTGACGACATCCTGGTCTGGAATAGCAACCGCCGTAGGTCTTTACATGCATTCTGTCCTCGGGCTTTGGAACGCTGGTAAACCGATTAAGCCCCGGCTCCATCGTCGTGTATTGTCTATTCTTCAGCGCGATATCGAGCGGAGTGCCTGGCGGCTAGACCAGGACTGGCGGCATGCTTCGGATCTTTGGTTTTGGAAGGCTTTCGTGGGTGCCTTCAGTCTAGCAACGGCGTCACCAGCTGGCGACCGGAGCAAGCTTCACAACTCGGAAGGTGCTTTTCAGGGGTTCATTTGTACTTGGAGCAAGACTTCAGGTGTAAAGAACTGGGCCTCGGCTAAAGCATCTCTCACGAGAATTGTATGGCCTGATTGGCTTCAATGTGAAGGGGTGGCGCAAGCCTTGTGGGAGAGGAGCATTTTATAAAACAAATAATGACCTTGTTTTTCTCTAATTGCTATGAATGCAAGCAAACTCTTATCAGATTTTTGCTGTATAATGCTGAACCGTAAAGCCAAGTCGAGTGCTGTGGCCTCAGGTGATGAGAGGGCCCTGC
Source organism: Microascus cirrosus (assembly GCA_030271035.1). Taxonomy (NCBI): domain Eukaryota; kingdom Fungi; phylum Ascomycota; class Sordariomycetes; order Microascales; family Microascaceae; genus Microascus; species Microascus cirrosus. The sequence continues at coordinate 46,525 of JAMBUN010000344.1, read as the reverse complement.
TGATGGTATTCCGTAACTCGACTTCCGATCGCGCCGGTGGTGCTCCGAAACCTGGAGTCGCGTCATCAGACTATTGAATACTGGCACACTCCAAAGGACCAGGACCGGTCCAGCCGCCATGGGTTATCTGGTAGTAAAGCCTTGGCGCGGTGAGCCTGGGCCACTAACTTTGCACGCGCATATTCCGAGTCCAGAGGGCCTCAATTATAACATCGCTCACCCCTCAATCGCCCACCTCAAAGTGCCTCACCACCATTTCCACCCACCCATATTAATTAGCTTCCAATATCTTTGCCAAATTTTATCCAATTTAGATCTGACTTCGGATTATACTTTTGCAATCGATAATGACCAACTACACTGAATGTGAGGTCAACCAGGCCTTAGAATCAATTGCAAATGGCCAATCAGTCCGGAAGGCCTCTGTCCACTGGAAGGCCCTAAGGTCAACTATTCGAGATCGAATTTAAGGCTCCTAATCAAAGGCTATCGCTGCGTCTAGCTGTCAGAGGCTATTACTGACCTAGGAGGGCCACTTAGTCAAATAGATACAGCTCCTATTCTGAAAGGTAATTACAAAAAGGATTTAATAAAAAGAACAACTAACTGGCTGCCCTATAGTCTTAGGTCTAAGCACTTAAGCAGCAGATTAAGGCCCAGGAGGAAGAAGAGGATATAAATCAGTCTAAATTCAAAGTTTGCTGATATCAAAGCTATCTACCGGGCACAAATTGGGGCAGGTGATAGAGACAATAGTACGACTGAATCTGGGGACTCTGAATTATCTAGTGAGCCAGGAGATTGTATTATAGTAGCATCTAAAAAGGTAGAAAGATCGGATTGAACGCAGGGCTTGTTTGTATTTTGGGTGGGCGGCTGAGGGGTGAGCGAAAGTGAGGGGACCGATAACGATATATTGGCATGGATCTTTGCGTTTTATGTCTCACTTATTCTTGAATAGATTGTAAACACTCACATAATGGCGACATTCAAAATTCCTGACCTGAACCTTACCCGGTTTCCGATCCTAACGCAGCCTTTCATTGACGGCAAAAAGTCGTGGTGGACAGCACCGCCAACGACGTGCACACATTGATCTCCTCTGTCAACGACGCGGTCATTACCACAGGTACGTAGCGGAGTTAAAGCATGCACCATTTTGTTAGGGCTTGCCGAAGAGTTCGACAACTTCGCCTTAGAGCTTCAGTGGTCGAACACCGAAGATGTAGAGATCGCCGTCGCGGCGGCCGAGTGCGGCTTCAAAGCTTGGAACGTCTTTACCAAGGCGAGTTAATTGCTGACTCGAGTGTGTCAATTATAAATACATCTGATGTTCATTCTTATACCCTCAGGAACGACGGCGAGATGTTCTCCTCAAATATGCTTCACTGACTCGCAAGAACCAAAAGAGGCTGTGTTGGCTAGATACAATAGTAGCTGGAAAGGACTCGGCGTTCGGCAAGTTCGAGATCGGCTTTGTAGCGGATAATTTTGAGTGTGAGGCAATACCTCCTCTCCCTATCTTCCGCTCAAAGATAGCTAACAACGAATTGAACCCCAGACTACGCGAGCATGATCAGTACGTTTGGCAGCGAGGTTATCAAGCACGGGGGGAATACAATAGCCGTATGTCGCCATCCCTGTCCCCAGGTCGACTTGGAGACCTTCTTACATATGGTAGTATACCCTGCGTCAGCCCTGGGGCATAACGGCCGGCATCGTCCCCTTTAACGCACCCCTCTTAGCCATGTCCCAGAAGCTCGCACCCGCCCTGGCGGCCGGTAACTCGATAATTATCAAAGCCTCGGAGCTCAACCCCTTATCGAGTCTCTTCCTCGCGTCCCTCACGCCCGAGGCTGGCATTCCGGACGGTGTCCTTAACTGCCTCGTCGGAGGCGTAGAAGTAGGAAGAGCGCTGGCGTCGCATATGAGAATCCGAAAGATCTCTTTCACAGGCAGCATTAATACGGGGCGCAAGATCCAGGTCACCGCTGTCCAGTCAAATCTTAAGAGCGTCACATTAGAGCTGGGCGGGAAATCACCTGTTATTGTCTTCCCTGATGCAGACCAGGAGAAGGCCATAGAGGCTGCTCTCCTGTTCATGTTCATCAACGGCCAGGGTTGCTCTTTCGGGACGCGCCTGTACCTCCACGAAGACATTCCTGACACGTTCTTGGAGAAGCTGGTTGGTTATGTGAAGGGCGCGGCAGACGAGCTTGGCACGGACCCGTTCACACCCGGGAATATATCAAGTCCCCTCTACCACCACGTCCAGAAGCAAATCGTTCTGGACTTTATTGAATCCGGCAAGAAGGAGGCCACCCTTCTTGCGGGCGGAAACGCGCTTGGGGATAAGGGGCGCTACATCGAACCCACCGTTTTTGCCGACCCAAAGCCGGACGCTCGCGTGCTGAAGGAGGAGGTTTTCGGACCCGTGCTAGTTGTTGAGCGGTTCAAGACCGAGCAGGAAGTACTTAAGGCGGCTAACGACACCGAGTACGGGCTAGCGGCATACCTGTGGACTAGGGATGTAGGCCGCGCTCTACGGATTAGTCGGGAGCTCCAAGCTGGCAGCGTCATTGTGAATGGGCCGGGTGTCGTGAGGCCGCAATATTCGATGCCTGGTTGGAAGCGTATGTGTCCCCTTCAAGCGTATGCGTACCGTCTGCTTCTGGGTCTATTACTAACATTGTTACAGAGAGTGGTCAGAACTTCGAGAACGGGAAGGAAGCCCTACTTGATTGGACTCAAGGTAAGACCGTATTGCTCGGCTGAGATAACCTATGCTCTTGAGGCCGTTGTGAGATGACCCCTGGGATTACGCAGCACGGTGCCTCGGTGCTCCAACATTTAGGGGCGGGTGCTGGGTTCCTTCACCCCGGCTGCCGTAATGTTCGGCCTCCGGTTGATGCCTCCGAGTAATGAATTCGATTTTAGCAGAATTAAGTTATGTCTTCTACTGGCGTCTTCTACTCTAGCCTGGGCACAAACAAAAGATTCCGAGAAACGTACATCACCCATAACCGGGACACTTCTTCATGGACGGGATACAAATCCTCTATCCTTTCTGTCCCTCACCCTCATCCTAGGATTATAAAGATTAAGCTCAGGTTTCACTGTAGTAGGCACGCTTGATCTTCTTCCACCAGCTGATATCCCTGTCTCCGCCATCTTGATTGATTGGAACATCCACCTCCTTACCATCCAAGCCTGTCTGCGTCACCACGTTTTGCTGCTTCCCCGGGTAGTAATCTGCCAGTTCGTTAACACACAAGGCAACACGCCAAGATGGTAGCAAGATAAATATTGTATGATGCACTTACTCGGCATCACGAAGCAAATGAGGAGAGCCGCGCCCGAAATGGCACAGCTCGTCGCAAACAGGATCCCATTGGCTCTCTTATACGCCATAATGGCGCCCTGCCTGATCGGGTCGTTATATTCGTACTCAGTCTTCAGGTTTGTGATAGACCCATAGATGTACTGGATTGTCTCATCGGGCGTGTCTTCTGGCACCTCCTCGTGCATAAAGCCCACCATGTGGCTCTGCCAGATCGAGGCCGCGATGGTCGTCCCAATGGAAGAAGCTATGGTCGATGCGAGAGATATCACAGCAATGACAGTCGACAGGTCCTGATGAAGGACGGTGGCTTGAGAAGCAACGCTGCTTCCTATGACGCACCAGCCGCCGAAGCCGAGGACAATGCGCGAGGCAATGAGCTTCGCGGTTTGGCCTGTGCTGCGGGTGTTATCCTCGATGAGAACGCCGTCACCGATGACCTTGGCGATAGCTCCCATGACAAGGAGCGTCTTGTAACGATGTGTCAGGCGGTGTATCACTCCACCGATGAGACTAAAGAAGCAGAGGGAAAGGTTGGTCTATGCTGGAGTTAGTGTCTCTGGCTCCAACATCGGGTAGTGGGTCTAGAGAATGAAACGACAACATACCGCGGAATTAAAAATAGTCCACGCATAATTGCTCCAATCCTTTGTTACGAAGATATAGGAGGGGTAATAATTCTCTCGGACGTTGGATCCCATCAAGTTGAGCGAATCTAATGCCATTGCCGCTAGGAATGTTTTATTTTTTCAAAGACGACGAGGGGCGATGGGCTTTGGCGCGAGCAGGGCCTCGAAGGCGACAAACGCGAGAAGGATGACGAAACCAACGACGAGCATGGCAATCATGCTGAGGTTGGACCAGCCCCCCTCCGCGGATGGGGCAAGGTTGAGAGTCAGGAGGACAAGAGCCACTCCAAAGCCCAACAACAAAAGGCCCGCCAGGTCCATCTCAATAATACCTCTGCGAACAAGGCGAAGGTACCCATTGACACCCCCAACTCTGGCCCCGCTCTTGCGGGCGATGCCTGTGTCGGCCATGCTGACCATGCCCATCTTCTTCGCCTTGAGTTGCATACCGTACAAGGTCCAGATAGCCGGCACCAAAAGCACGGGCATCATGATGGCGAACATCCCTAGTCCCCAGCGCCATTTTTTCAGGGATAAAAGCGTCGGAAATGAAGCCGTTGACGAACGTGGTGATCAGAAACGGGACGCTCAACATGCTTGACCAGAAAGCCTGCCATTCTAGGGGCGTCAAGTTGCCCACCACGATATCACCCACTGTACAGAAGTATTGTCAGCTTATTTAGGCCTCTAAAGCAAAGGAAACACCCTCAAATTTACATAAATCAAGCCCACTCTTCCCAAATGCGGTAAAACTAATGCCGACAATGTACGCCGCCAGAGTGCGGCTACTCGCCGCGACCGCAAACCCAACCGCATAGAACACCAGTACAACAAGATAACTCGTCGGCCGGGACGTGATGTCCGCCAGCTTCCCCAAGAACGGCTTCGCGATGGCGCGGATGACGGTTGCGGCGGTGTTCACGGCGCCCAGCTCGGCGTGGTGCGAGAAGGCCGAGGCAGCGATGGCGTCAAACTGGTAGGTGTTACCCTGGTCAAGGGCGTACGCAAACATGGTAAGCCCGATAGAGACGACGAGGACGAACAGGAGAAGGCGGCCGCCCGTGCCCGAGTCGTAAAGGGCGCGGTTGAAGGCCTCAACCTTGCTAACTCCGGCCTGCTGGCCGTTGAGAGCGTTGGAGGTATCTTTCTCATGCTTGTGGTTGCGTTTGTGGTCCTGGGTGGCGATGTTCGGATCGACGGCGTGCGCCGATGCGTCCGGTGTGATCTTAGCTTCCGACATGGTTGGTTCACCGCACGCGGGCTCGCGCGGTTGCTTGGAAACTCGGGGCCGAGGGTCGAGAGAAGTCTGGAGGGCGCTGTAACAGATGCCGCGATCCGCTCCAGCGCCGGTTGTCATGGTACTAACGAGTGACTGACGCCGAATAGTGGACATGAGTCTCTCAAGATGGGAAGGACGGTGTATATTCCTGAGGGAAGGGAGGAAGTAGAAAGAACAAGCTTTTTAGCAGATTTAAACGCGCAGCCATCCGTCCTTCAGACGACCCTGGAAACAAAAATCTAGTTTGAAAAGATTATCTGATGGAGTAGCCGACAACGCATAAGCTAACGTTGCATGTCGTCCCCGCAAAAGCAGTATCGTGGGTCCCAATCAAGATGATCACCACCCCATCGAGAAAGTGCACCGGCCCACCAGCGTTTGCTTTCCGTGTTCTCGCCCTGCGAACAGGCTAATCGCTGACCACCTCTCTCCCCCACACCGCCTTGGAAAAGATCCAGAAGATCCATCTTATCAATCTCTTCTACTCCTTCCTTCGCGGCATGATTCCCAGGAGTTTGTGGAACTTCAGCCAGCCACTCCGGTCTCGGCTTACCTGCTCTCGGGCTGTCGCCATACCACAGCGGCTTGGTCGGGCTCCTTTCATGGGGGGCTCTGTGGAGTAAGGGCAATAAGCCGTCCCTGTCTTCAGCTCCCTCATATTTTGTGCGTGGGACCGATATGATGCTTTCCTTACTCGTCGAGGACGAGTTGAGGTAGTTCTTTAAGTAATAATGCCTTCGCTTCTTCCGAAAACCATGTCTCCCTTCCTCCCTTCTCGCTCCGAACTCCGCTGGCAGCCCAACCTGCGTTCAGATTCGAAGAATAACGCTTGCCGACAATCAGGGGTCGTGATAGCAACAACAAACGTTAATAAACGCCGGCGCTCGCCTGATATGGATAGAAGAAGACTGGTAAGGTTAGCGCACGGGTTCGCTAGTAATATGCAAGGAGGACGACGTACTCGCTGCGAAACTGACGGCATCACGGCATAACCAAAGTCACCCCAGCCTTCAGCCTCAGTCGCCTCCGCCTTTCAGCAACAGTCCCGCTGACAGGCAGGGCTAGCTCCTCGAGGATGCCATTAAGCTGCGCGGCTGCAAGATGTTACCAGTGGCGAATCCGTAAGTTCCAGATCAGCGTCATACCTGACAACCTTCCGATGTCTCCCACAGTGGCGGGGAAACCAGCAATCACATCGCCCGTGTTCACGCTGTGCAGTGGTATCAGGGAACTCTCGAGTCGATTCGCCACCGCATTCTCAGTCCTTGCCAGTTCATTGGACTCGCTAGACACACGAGTTAGCCAGTGCACAGCAGGTCCCCCTACACCCACACAGACATACCTCGTTCCCATGCGAACATTCAGAGCGCGGAGTTGCCCGGTAATCTCGGTGCGGAAGGTGGTAATCTCGGTGCGGAACTCAGTGCGAGAGGCGAGCATGATTTGTTCAAGACGATCGAACCTCTCGAGAATGGCAGCCCCGCCATTGATAGCAGGCAAGTTCGCACAGTGCTGCATCTGGTTTCCAATGGCGTGGAATTGAGCGGAAATTTCGCCGAAGTCCGGCTGCTGGGGCTGTTGCTCCGCCATGGTCGTTCAGTATGATAATGATCCTGTCAATAGAGAATAGAGGAGGAAAGCCGACGCGTCTGTCTCGCGACGAACACAGGTATGCCCCGCCCCGCCCCCGCAGTCACGTGCGTAACAGCAAGTTCCGGTTGACGCAGTAACATCACGGCGACGGCCCGGCAGGCGGCGGGCGGGCGGGCGCCCAGTCTTACTAAGCGTCTTTCCCGCTGATTCGACACGCTTCGCACGTGCATCCTGCCACCACAGTATCCCCAGCATCAATCTTCAGGAGTTCAAGAATCAGATCAAATGGCGTTTAAAAGCACAACATGCTAAGTTCCGGAAGCAAAAACTCCTCCACCGACGTCACGTCGTATTCTTGGGTTCAGATCCACCCTCCTGTTCCATCAGAAATGTCACGGCTTAGCACTCGGCTAGACCATGGCAAATGGCTTAATTTATGTTGGATTGTGGCGCATTCCTGGCTACACTCAATACCTTACTCTTGCCCTCAACGCCTTGCTTTTACCCTCAACACATCAAGCTAGGTTGAAGGCAGGACTCGAAGATATAACTGGGAGAATGGGAACAAGAATAGCACCGAACAGACACGGACAATAGACACCGATAAACCATCATTTTGCCCTGGTTGTTGCTCAGTGATTTGGTTCAGAATCAGACATTTTGAGCCTTCTCCTGAAATAGGGGATACGATGATTCAGATTAGACACAATATCGGGAAAGAATTGAATGACTAATATTATTTACGATAATAATTTGTTAACCAGACGGTTCCAGGCTTTTAACTTCTATGGCGCTGGCTGCCCGACCGTCTATACTCATCCAGTGTGCTAACGCGGTGTCCCGGGAGCTTGGCCGACGGCCTGTAATCCGAGATAGACGGGAGTTTACAGAATGCAAGAAGTGGCCGTACAACGTCGGTGTACACTCGATCGAAGAATGCGGTAGTCGACAGATCGGGATGTTCCAGAAAAGGGCAATGTAAGCAGCGAGAGATGATCTCGGCCCATCGCGGTCCACCATGCTGCATCGCCAGCTTCTCGATGCGCCAGGCAATCTCGGCCCTCGATTCTCCCCTGTGCTCTCTGTACGACTCCAGCGGGGAGTTCAGTAGGATCTCAAGCAGGGCCGCCCCTAGCGTGTAGAGCCAACTATTTCTAACACCAAATTGCTCCCCGCTTTGGGCGTCTTGCTGGGACACTGGCATGCGTGTCGAAATAGCAGACTTTATTAGGGAGAATAACAAAAAGGGGTTCGTCAAAGACTCAGATTTGACGTCCTCTTCCTCCGCGTCTAGGAGGGCGTCTGACGCTGACCAGTCTGGTGCGAGCCAGCCCCTATTAGTGTAAAAGAGGACAGCGCTGGCTAGGCTAGCTGCCAGCCGTGAGCGGTCGCCCTCAAAAGTATCGGGGAAAGCAAGGGTATTCTCCCGTAGATTCGAGGATTTCCCGGAGCGACACAGTTGCGAGTGGACGTCGCAAACGAAGATCGTCCAGCAGCCAATACAAATCTCCAGCTTCATTGGCCGCCCAGCCGACTTTGGGGACCGAATCCAGTTGTAAGCGCTCCGGAATTACCTGATGTTGTGAATCCCGGGCCGGGAGGTTAATAGGCCCAAATGGCAAAGCATCAGCTCTGGCGGGCACATTAAAAGGAGATTGCGTTTCTTGTTCAATGCGGCCACGGTTGCGAATAGTTCTGAGTCGATGCGCGTGTAAGGCATCCACTTCGTGGGGTATCCACGGAGGTCGCATCTCATATCCAGCAGCCTCACGGTTGGGAACGCTTCTGGACCGAGAAGAGGGTAAGGTGTCAACTCCGTGTGGGATATGGCGAGGTGGCATTTCTCGTTCGGGAGCTCCACGGTCCTGGTGATCAGGGCCCCAACGCGGCAAGCGGACGATAGGCGATCCACCCCCATGTGGCATATTGCGACCCCAAAGCGTTCTCATATCATCGGCACCTGGAATGTTAAGCTCCCACTGTATCGTTACATCTTCCCGGCTCATTTCATCTTCATATTCACGCCTTGCCGCTGGAGTTTGGCGCCGGATCTCCTCGGCATATCGCCGTTGCTCGTTTCGTTCGCTGATCGTCTCCATTTGGTGCCTACACGGGAGGTTAGGAATCCCAGGGCTTGCAAAGGGACTAAGCACTAGATATTATTGGCATAGCGGCCCGTGACCCCAGTAACGGAAAAGTTAAGCGGTAGCTAGGAGGAATCACGGGAAACTATATCGGGAATGATTTATTGGAATATGTCGTCAGCTTACGCCAGCATGCAGGCCGCCTAGATCTGGGTGGTTTCCCTGATTTCCCACCCAGCGTCGTGGGAAATAACTCCCGTCCCCCGCTATACAGGTTTTCCGCATCTTCCTTTCGAGGGGTTCGTCATTACCATCAATACGTCCCATTTCGGATGCCTTGTTAATCTGGAAGTTTCCCTCATGCACACAAACAGCCTCGGCTTCTTCACCGAAAATGGGCTGCGTTTATAATCAAATCCCAGATGGGCTCACTGAGGTGGACGTGATTATTGCGGGGGGTGAGTGACTACCATGCCTATGTATCATACAACCTAGATGTTAACCCACCGCCTAGGAGGTACGGCGGGCTGTGTCGTTGCCGGGAGACTCAGTGACGTAGACCCTTGCCTCTCTATCTTGATTGTGGAAAGAGGCTGTGACAACTGGAACGACCCCACGGTCACCAACCCGCTCTTTTTCATGCATAATATCCTCCAGATTCCCCAGCCCAAGCCACGGATGATGGTCTACCAGGGAAAGCATGAGCCCAGCCTTTCTAATAGGGCCCTTGCCATTCCTAGCGGTACAATCCTAGGCGGAGGGTCGTCAATCAACATGCTCACGTACACGCGACCTCAGAGAGAAGACTTGGATGGCTGGAATATGCCGGGATGGTCGGCCAATGATATGCTGCCGTACATGAAGAAGGTACAGTATACGCTGTTAGTCAACTGTTTCTATTCTAACCTGATCTGTTAGTTCGAAACTTACCACGGCCCCGGTTCAAGCGACGTTCATGGCACTGACGGGCCCATCCATGTTTCCGCGAGCTCATTCGGTCCGACACGGCTTCAGGGGCAATTTATCGAAGCTGCTGCGAAGGTAGGTATTCCTGAATTGGTGGACCTCCAAAACCTGGACTCGAACCATGCCGTACAGCGGAACATCCGCTACATCAGCCCGGACGGGACCCGGCAGGATACGGCTCACGCCTACATACACCCTCGGCTCCAGGACGGTAAACACCCTAACCTACACGTGCTTGTCGAGCACGAGGTACTGCGCGTGCTATTTGAGAACAAACGGGCCGCCGCTATCGAGTTACGCGGTACCCCGGACATCCGAAATAGCACGGGAGTGTATACGATCAGGGCGAAAAGGATGGTAATTGTGTCTGCCGGAGCCCTTGGCAGCCCGCTCTTGCTCGAGCGCTCGGGCGTCGGCGGCAAGGGGGTGCTTGACCGCGCCGGTGTCAAAGTCGTTGCCGAGCTTCCTGGCGTTGGAGAGGAACTCCAGGACCATAACAGCCTTCTGGCGTCGTATCACACCAGCCTGCAACCAGGCGAGACAGTCGACGATCTCCTTAGTGGCAAGACCACCTTCAACCAGCTCCTGGCACGGAATGACAAGATGCTGGCCTGGAACGCCGCCGAAATCGTGGGAAAGATCCGTCCGACTGACCAAGAGATCCAGGCCCTCCTGAGTCCCGGTGCTCGGATGCTCTGGGATCGCGATTTCAAGTATGTCCCAAACAAGCCGGTTGCCATTATCAACAGTGCAAGCGGGTGAGTTGAAGTTAAGAACAAACACAAGCACGTCGTCCATTTTGTTAACTTATACGCAGGTTCACTGGCCAGATACCCGAGTCCGACAAAGATGAGCGGTTCCTGACGCTGTCAGCCTTCCTCCTCTACCCGTACGCCCGCGGCCACGTCCACGCCAAAGGCCCAACCCCAGAACATGGGATTGACCTGGAAACCGGCATCCTAGGCGACAAGGAAGAGTTCGATCTCGCTATGGCCATGTGGATGTACAAGAAGCAGCGGGAGATCGCGCGGCGCCTGGATGTCTACCGCGGCGAGAGCGCCCTCCTTTGCCCCCCATTCGCCGAAGACTCGGACGCCGCTTGCAAGAAGCGGGACGGGCCGCTGCCGGCTGACGTCAAGGACATAGTATATACGGAGGCAGATGACGAGGTGCTGAAGGAGTGGATCAGGGCCTCGCTTTCTCACTGTTGGCATGAGATGGGGCCGTGCAAGATGGCACCAATGGATAACGGCGGTGTTGTGGACGAGAAGCTGGGTGTTTATGGCGTTGAGTCGCTGAAGGTTGCAGACCTGAGCATTGTGCCCGTGAATATGGCCGCCAATACATGCAACATGGCGTTAACCATTGGCGAGAAAGCTGCAGATATGTTTGCTAAGGAGCTCGGGTACAGCAAGTGAAATCTGAGGAAGTTTGGGCGCAGGTTCGCCAGGGCGGGGTACTGTCCGAAACTCGGTTTTACAAGTGCCTAGTCTTGGGTCCCTCGGCAACTCAGCCTAGTCCGGTAATGTCATTTCTCGGACGTGCCCTACGTGCGATTTTACTGTGTTTCTTGACACCATTTTTGCTTTGAAGGCCTATCGCCTCTATCGCCTCGCTAGGCGGGAATATTCAAACGACCATAATCTCAGCGCGTCTACGGCTGCGTCTCTGGAACAACAAGCGTGGTAAAGTTCCAGGTCTTTCCACCATCCAAAGTCGACATTTCACCCCCCGTCGCTCCATATTCCCAACCTCCGTTCTGACCGAAACTCTCGTCTGGCTGGTTAAGCGTGATGAAGATATCTTCCCAGCCTACGAAATATGGTCAGTCACTGCCAGCTTCGCCTGTCATACGTAGGCTGGGGGGAGCCTACTATGCTTTGGAGCGGGAGCGCAGCGGCCTGCCGCGCATTCAGTCGACACGTAAAAGATCGACCCGCGCTGTCCTTTACCTGATATGGCGTGTTAGTCTCGTAACCAAAGAGGTATCTCTCTCCCCGACTGCTGTAACATACTGGTTGTGAGCTCCGAGACCAATTCGTCGTTGACATACATCTTCTGGTCCCATGAGTCCGTCTCAGCGTTGAGCTTGTCTACAAAATACGTTAGTTGCATATCAAAGCAAATAAATCAAGTAAATATCAGATTTCACGTGCAATGCGTCTTGATGCGAGCGCCGGGAGACGCCGTCGCCGTCGCACCGGCCTGGAGGTTCCCATTGGCTGCTCATCAGATCACGTTAGTGTCCTACCATCATATTGCGTATTGTGAACATGAATACGGCTAGTACATACCTCCGTAGACGTATGCGAAATTACACCAGTTCTCCCCGAGGTTTTGGCAGTATCCCCTATGGCCGATTGTTAGCCGTTCAAGTCCGCTCCTCCTGGGCAAGTGCCCGTACAGCCCCTCTGGAGAATTCTGCGTGACACCTTGCAGAAAGTCTTGTTGGTCTAGCATAATTGCGCTCCACAAGGCGATGTCCCCCGTGATCGGATTCGGAATGTCTCCGACGATAAGCGTGGCAACGGCTTCCTCGATAAAGTTTCCGTCGGGAACAAACAGGCTGATAATATCGACATTGGCGTAACTAGGAGATACGAGCGCCAACAAGGCGCCCACCGCTGGAAAGCTTTTCATCCTGTCGCTGAGTCGATTCGCGTACGTGCTTGCAGGCCTATCTGGTAAGAGTAACTGCACGTGAAAGGTAATTAATGCAAAGGTCCTTGAATATATATTCAGGGCTACAAAATACACAATTTATGAATACGACAACTTCCATATCCTCTGGGTCCGGCATATGTCATTGTCTCCATATTTAGCCGTCCACATATTTGTACCGGTCGGTCGATTCTCGCAAAGAACTCCTGATCCAGGAATATCGGCCAAATAAGATGTAAGAGGAGCAAACCCCCCCCACATTCCACTTGTTGTTATTATTGGTGGGAACATCAGTCGTAATTTAGCGGTTAATACTATTGGCGGAAACGTGTTCCTGGTCAGTAGTTTGAAACGGCTTATTCCGTTGGGAAGGAAGCGAAACGATAAAATGAGCCCTGAGTCCCAGTCGTGTGGGCTTTACCATTGCATCGGGGCTCGAAACGAATAGTAAAATACACGAGATGACTCATCCATAGTATTTCCCCCACCTATTATGACCGGACATGCTATATGATATCTAGCCCCACACGGGTTGACTCCCGACCCCATAGTCCGATACACTAATTTCTGCCTCGTTCATTAAGGTGGTCGGAAGGGACTGGGAAACACCGGTGTAGAAATATCATAGGGTGCTTAATTCACTCTCTCCTCGTATAATATATGAACTTGTGTTACTTCTTAGGACCAACCCCAGAAATCAAGCTACCCTCAGTCCCGAGACGACCCTCGACGTCCCTACCAAACCTAATATAGGAACTAACTCTTGATTCAATTTATATTCTGTACGCTAGTCCGGCATCGATCTAGCTTCTATCTAGATGCCCGACTCCGCCTCACCTTCCAAGCCTTCGGGTGAAATCGCTTCATCCAGTCAACCCAGCCAAGAAGTCGTAACGTTGGTGACCCCTCTTTGGGCCACCCCCCTCTTTGGGCCACCCCAAAATTGCTCACCGCCATTTCAATCCTCCCAGAACAATCTACAAATTCTCTACGAATTTGATCCTAATTGACCTCAAATTTTAACTGCATTTTCTTTAGTATATAATAAAGCAGTATACTGAAGACGATGTTAATCAGGCCTTAGATTCTATTGTAAGAGGCCAAAGCCTTCAGAAGGCTGCAATCTAATAGGGCGTCCTAAGGAGTACTTTTCAATATCGACTAAATAGTACCTAACCTTAGAATAAAGCCTTTTCCAGTTGTCAGAGGCTTTCTACCACTCGGGAGGACTATCTATCATAATAGATTCTTTCTTAGGCTGCCCTAGGGCTCCTACTAACCTATTCCTAACTGAAGGAATTCGCTGAGTAAGTCTTACAGACCTAGGGCGACCCCTAACCCCTTAGGAAACGTTAGGTCTAAGCTTTCCTTAGAAGGAACCTATCTATTAAGGTCCAGAGAAGTAAATTAATTAATTCAAAGCGTATTAATAGGGCCTTAACTGACGTTATAAGGCGTTAGTTCAGGTATCTCGATCTCCCTGGTATTAAGGATATCAAACCTGCTAACTGTTATAATATAGACAAATCTGGGATCCTAGAAGGTAAAGGATCTAATAGCCTTATTCTTAGCAGTATAGAAAAAACAGTAATACAAAAGAAAGCACCTGGATTATAAGCTTAGACCTCTTTTATCAAATATATCTCAGCAACTAGCAGGGCTCTTCCTCCTTTAGTTATATTTCAAGGCAAAACTGTATAACAGTAATAGTTCCTACTTGATCTGTCTCTATATAACACCTAGCAGTTCATAGTAACCGAAAACAGCTGGACTACAGACCTCATTGTAATAGAATAGCTAGAGAAGGTCTTTATTCTATCTACCTAACCTACAGACCCTTCTGAGGCTAGGCTATTAATCCTAGATAGTCATAGAAGCCACAAAATAACAGACTTTATGTATCTTTGCTTCCAGTATAAGATATACCTTCTATTTTTGCCTCTACACTTATTATATGTCTTATAACCCCTGGATTAATCAGTCTTTAGGCCCTTAAAATCAGCATATATGTTACAAGTTCAACCTTCCGTAAGGCGTGTCAACTTATAATGGCTTGTCTGAGCGTTCCAAACATCGTGAGCCAAGGGCCTGCTTAGGATAAGCGAGGTAGCTTATAGACAGAACTAGTAATACTAGTAATTATATTTGTAAGAGACTGTAAGTCTTAAAGGGTAGGTGCATAGAGATAGAGTAAAGCTAGTGAACAGTCTCTGTTAGAATTAACTACTAGAGAGTAGGAAATAGATATCTAGCTACTAGGTAATAATTATATCCTTATATATCCTGTGTTTCCTTATAACAAGCATTCAGGGTGCTTATTGCTTACTGTGCTTATAGTAGTAAGTGCTTACAGGTGCTACTGCTTATTATTACTTACTTCCTTATTAGTTTGTTTTCCTAAGGGCCTGTCTAGTGCTTATTTAAGCAGTCCAGGTTCCTGTAGGTTATATAATTTGTGCTTTGTTCTCTAATTGTCTATAATTCTGCTGTCCCTCTCTGCCTAGGTCAGCACCTGACCTTATTTAAATCTTAATTTATAATACGATTTCCCCTCTCTTTAGGAGTTAACCTAATAACCTATAAAGAGGCCTGGTCTCCTGCTTCTTTTATATGTATTTCCCTTTTCCCTTTTCTTAACCTCCTTTTATAATATCTAACTATATCTAGAAGTCTGTTCTTTTAGCTGTCTAATACTGTTCTCTTCTTTCTTAGTACCTTAATAAATTTAGTACTAGCAGTATGCCTTATTCTTATTATTTTAGATCTAAGAAGGTATATCAGTTTGATCTGGCTTGTTCTTCTTAGTATAAGGAGTATATAAAGGCTAGGAAGTCTTGTAATAGTCCTTCAGTAGTTTCTTCTTATATATATTATTCCTATCCTCTAGGTTTCCTGGTTAACCCCTCTCTTTTCTAGTTTTTTAGAATATAGCTAAACAGTATAAGGTTTAGCAGGCTTATAAAGAGGCTGAATTAGAACTGTAAGAACTTCTAGGTTAACTTTCCTAGCTATATTGCTAGGAGTCTCTTCTTCAGTCTAAAGGAGCTGAGCTCTTTAAGCAAGGTATATAGGAGGATTATAAGGAGGAGGAGCATATAGTTAGTTATTAGTAAATTATTAGTGAGGTGTAGAGCTTAGGCACCTTTAGGGTAATCGACTGGGATATAATTAGTCTGGACATATCTCTAGATCCCTTAGTCAGTTTAGGTTCTTCTGGTAGAACTACCTTAGTAACTGCTAGCAGTTTATTAGGTTCCTAAGCAGTTCCTAGGTATTATTATTATATAAGAAGTTTTTCTATTTTGTCAGGTATTTAACCTGATTATTATTATCTAGTATTAAATCTAAAATCTTTTTAACTTTATATTCTAGTTCTTCTATTTCTGTATAGATTATGTCTTATATTAGTATGTCCTTATATACTGGTTTAAGAAGTGAGATATAAAAAATAGGGTAGATCCTTATAGTTTCTAGGAGTTCTAGTCAGTAGTTAACTTCTGAGATCTTTTCTGAGATCTAGAAAGGTCTGATTTTCTTAAAATCGAGTTTATTACTAGGTCGATTAGTTTAGATGTTTTTTTAAAGTAGGTAGACCTTATCTCTCCCCTTAAGGGTTAGTCCTTTAATCCTTTTTTAATTTATATACTTTTTTATATATTCTTAGATAAAGCATAATTCAGTAGATAGTTACTAGTATAACTGCTTTATTCTTACTGTTTCTAAGATAGCTTTTTCTGCTTCTAGTTACTGTTTTAGTAGGTTAATATCTGTTTAAGGTTTAATACTATAGTTAGTATAGAACAGTGTTATTTAGGTGCTCTCTAAGATACTGCTATTATATATAGCTTATACTACTAGTAGTAGGGCTACCTAGTTATTTTGTTCCTAGTTAATATAGCACCTTAGGTATTATTCTAGGATCTGGTTAATCCTTTTAGTTTGTCTATTAGTTTATAGGTAGTATGCTGTAGAGGCTTTATATCTTGTTCCTTATAGGTCTATTAGGCTGGTCTAAAAGTTAGACATAAAGACAGATCCTTAATCTATAATAATTTCTTTTAGTAGATTATAGTTACTTATAATATACTAGTTAAAGATATATATAAGTTATAGTGCTATTATATCCTCTCTATAGGGTATAAACTTTGTATACTTTATAAGTCAGTCTATAATATTTAATATACTGTTATACCAGGTTCTAGTAGCTAGGTCTTTTAATATTAGTAACTTTATAATAAAGTCTATATTAATAGATTCCTATAGTATTTCTAGTACTAGTAGTAGTTATAGTATTCTATAAGGCTTATATTATACTGCCTTTAATTATATATATATATTATATTTCTATATAGTTTCCTAGATTTATTGTCTTATTCTTAGAAAGGTATACTCTTTTAAGATTTATTAGATAGTTTTTATAACTCTTAGGTGTCCTTAAAGGGGTGATCTATATATTCCCTTTATAAGTTCTTTAATAGCGTCTTATAGTATAAAGATCTTCCTATTCTTTTTCTAGAATTGCCCTTCTTATTATATATTAGGCTTACTGGTTAGGCCAGGGCTTCTTTTATAGGCTGTTAAGAGCTTGTCTGTCTATTCTGTATTATAGGTCACTGTATAGGTTGCTGTAGTAATAGAGAGGCTTCTGTCTTCCTAAGGTCTTAATAGGGCTATAGGTTCTGTAATAGCCTTTTAGAAGTAATCTGGTCTCCTGCTAAGTGTATTAGCTTTCCTATTCTGACTCCTTTTTCTATATATAATCTTAAAATCGAATTCTAATAGGAATTCCTACTATCTAACTTATTATCTATTAAGTTGCTTAGTAGTTATAAATACTATGAGGTTACTATAGTCTATATAGACTATAATAGTGTATTAATGTTATAAGTTCAACCTTCTGTAGGGCATGACAACTTGTAATGGCTTGTCTAAGCATTCCAAACGTCGTGAGCCAAGGGCCTGCTTAGGATAAGCAAGGTAGCTTGTGGACAGAACTAGTAGTACTAGTAATTGTATTTGTAAGAGACTGTAAGTCTCTAAGGGTAGGTGCATAGAGTAAAGCTGGTAAACAGTCTCTGTTGGAATTAACTACTAGAGAGTAGGAAATAGATATCTAGCTACTAGGTAATAGTTATATCCTTATATATCCTATGTTTCCTTATAGCAAGCGCTCTAGGCACTTATTGCTTACTGTACTTGTAGTAGTGAGCGCTTATAGGCGACGCTGCTTGTTATTACTTACTTCCTGATTAGTTTGTTTTCTTAAGGGCCTGTCTAGTGCTTATTTAAGCAGTCTAGGTTCCTATAGGTTATATAACTTATGCTTTGTTCTCTAATTGTCTATAATTCTACTGTCCTTTTCTGCCTAGGTTAGCACCTGACCTTATTCAAATCCTAATTCGTAATATGATTTCCCCTCTTCTTAGGAGTTAACCTAATGACCTATAAAGAGGCCTGGTCTTCTACTTCTTCTATATATGTTTCCCTTTTTCCCTTCCCTAACCTCTTTTTATAATGTCTAACTATATCTAGAAGTCTGTTCCTTTAGCTGTCTAATGCTGTTCCCTTCTTTTTCAGTACCTTAATAAATTTAGTACTAGCAGTATACCTTATTCTTGTTATTTTAAATCTAAGAAGGTATGTCAGTTTGATCTGGCTTGTTCTTCTTAGTGTAGGGAGTGTGTAAAGGCTAGGAAGTCCTGCAATAGTCCTTTAGTAGTTTCTTCTTATACGTATTATCTCTGTCCTCTAGGTTTCCTGGTTAACCCTTCTCTTTTCTAGTTTCTCAGAATATAGCTAAACAGTGTAAGGTTTAGTAGGCTTACAAAGAGGCTGAATCAGAACTCTAAGAGCTTCTAGGTCAGCTTTCCTAACTATATTACCAGGAGTCTCTTCTCTAGTCTAAAGGAGCTGAGCTCTTTAAGCAAGGTATACAGGAGGATTATAAGGAGGAGGAGCGTATAGTTAGTCGTTAGTAAATTGTTAGTAAGGTGCAGAGTTTAGGTGCCTTTAGGGTAATCAACTGGGATACAATTAGTCTGGACATATCTCTAGATCCCTTAGTCAGTTTAGGTTCTTCTAGTAGAACTGCTTTAGTAACTGCTAGCAGTTTGTTAGGTTCCTGAGCAGTTCCTAGGTATTATTATTATATAAGAAGTTTTTCTATTTTGTCAGGTATTTGACCTGATTATTATTATTAAGCGTTAAATCTAGGATCCTTTCTACTTTGTATTCCAGTTCTTCTGTTTCTGTATAGATCGTGTCTTATATTAGTATGTCCTTATATGCTGGTTCAAGGAGTGAGATATAGAAAACAGGGTGGATTTTTATAGTTTATAGGAGTTCTAGTTAGTAGTTAACTTCTAAGATCTTTTCTAAGATCTAGAAAGGTCTGATTTTCTTAAAATTAAGTTTGTTACTAGGTCAATCGGTTCAGATGTTTTTTTGTAGTAGGTAGACCTTATCTCCCCCCCTAAGGGTTAGTCCTCTAATCCTTTTCTGGTTTATATACTTTTCTATGTATTCTTAGATAAAGTATAGTTCAGTAGACAGTTACTGATATAACTGCTTTATTCTTACTGTCTCTAAGATAGCTTTTTCTGCTTCTGGCTGTTATTTTAGCAGGTTAATACCTATTTAAGGTTTAATACTGTAGTTAGTGTAGAACAGTATTATTCAGGTGCTTTCTAAGATACTGCTATTATAAGCAGCTTGCACTACTAGTAGTAGGGCTACCTAGTTATTTTGTTCCTAGTTAATATAGCACCTTAGGTACTGTTCTAGGATCTAGTTAATCCTTTTAGTTTGTCTGTCAGTCTATAGGTAGTATGCTATAGAGGCTTTGCACCTTATTCCTTATAGGTCTATTAGGCTGGTCTAAAAGTTAGACATAAAGACAGATCCTTGATCTATAATGATTTCTTTTAGTAGGTTATAGTTGCTTATAATATACTAGTTAAAGATATATATAAATTACAGTGCTGTTATATCCTCTCTATAGGGTATGAACTTTGTATACTTTATAAGTCAGTCTACGATATTTAGTATACTGTTATACCAGGTTCTGGTAGCTAGGTCTTTTAATATTAGTAACTTTATAATAAAGTCTATACTAATAGATTCCTATAGTATCTCTAGTACTAGTAGTGGTTATAGTGTTCTGTAAGGCTTATATTATATTGCCTTTGATTATATATATATATTATATTTCTATATAGTTTCCTGGATTTATTGTCTTATTCTTAGGAAGGTGTATTCCTTTAAGATTTGTTAGATAGTTTTTATAACCCCTAGGTGTCCTTAAAGAGGTGATCTATATATTCCTCTTATAAGTTCTTTAACAGTGTCTTACAGTATAAAGATCTTCCTATTCTTCTTCCAGAATTGCCCTTCTTATTGTACGTCAGGCTTGCTAGTTAGTCCAGGGCTTCTTTTATAGGCTGCCAAGAGCTTATCTATCTATTCTGCATTATAGGTCACTATGTAGGTTACTGCAGCAACAGAGAGGCTTCTGTCTTCCTGAGGTTTTAACAGGGCCATAGGTTCTGCAATAGCCTTCTGGAAGTGATCTGGTCTCCTGCTAAGCGCGTTGGCTTTCCTATTCTGACTTCCTTTTCTGTAGACAATCTTAAAATC
Organism: Microascus cirrosus; assembly: GCA_030271035.1. NCBI lineage: Eukaryota > Fungi > Ascomycota > Sordariomycetes > Microascales > Microascaceae > Microascus > Microascus cirrosus. The sequence goes on along the minus strand of JAMBUN010000344.1, from coordinate 26,338 downwards.
GAATTCCAATAGGAATTCCTACTATCTGACTTGTCGTCTGTTAAGTTGTTTAGTGGTTGTAAACGCTGTGAGGTTGCTGTGGTCTGTATAGACCGTGACAGTATGTCAGGCCCTAAGGAGGTAGTGCTTCCATTCCTTGAAGGCTTTGACAATGGCCATCATTTCCTTGTCTGATATAGGGTAGTGTATCTGGGTGTTATTGAACTTTTTTGACATGAAGGCCACAGGTCGTGGTTTCCCTTCTTCGTCTCTTTAAGTCAGTTGTGCTCCTATCCTATAATTCGAGGCGTCTGTTTTGACTTTGAATGGTTCTTCAGGGTCTGCGGTCTTTCTGACTGGTTCGCTGGCAATAGCTTGCTTAGTTTTGTCTAGGGCTTCCTGCTGCTTAGGGCCCTATTCCTATTTTGAGTCTTTCTTAGTGAGATCTGTGAGTGCTCGCATATTGAGCGAGTGGTCCTTGATGTATTGCTAATAGTAGTTGCTCAGTCTAAGGAATCCTCTGACTTCCTTAACGTTCGTTGGCGTAGGCTATTCCAATATGGCTTGGATTTTTGATTTCTGTATACGAACTTCTCTATGTCGGATGACGTGTCTGAGGAATTCGACTTCTGTGGTATAGAAATAACACTTCTTAGGTTTGACTAATAGATTTACTGACTGTAGCTGCTCTAGAACCTTGTAGACGTGTTGCTTGTGTTCTTCCAGAGTGCTAGAGTAGATCAGGATATTATCTAGGTAGGTAAATATAAAGTTATCTAGGTATTCTTATAAGACATTGTTAATTATAGCTTAGAAGGTTACTAGTATATTAGTAAGTCTAAATAGTATAATAAGGTATTTAAAGTGTTTATATTTTAAGTTAAAGGCAGTTTTCTATTTGTCTCCTGCCTTAATCTGGATAAGGTTATAGGTACTTTTCAGATCTATAGCTATAAAGTAGCGTGCTTTTCTGATTTAGTCTTGTTATTTGTTAATCCTTAGTAATAGTATCTGATCCTTAATTATAACAGTATTCAGGGGTCTGTAGTTAATATATAGTTATAATTTAGTAGTGTTTTTCTTTAGTACCTAGAGGATCAGGTATCCTGCTAGTAATATTAATTACTGTATATATCCCTTTTGAAGATTCTCCTTAATAAATTCTTTTTCTACTGTCTGCTACTGTTTATTTACAGTATAGAGCCTATATTTCCTTAGTTTAGCTCCTTCTTATAGTAGTATTTTATAGTCCTATTTAGTATGTTATAGTAATCTAGTATCTAAGCGTCCTTAGAATACTTTTGCAAACTGATAATATTTAGGTGGTATCCCTTTAAGTATTTTTTAGATCTCTTCTCTAGGTGTTTCTTCTAGTTATCCAGGGTATCTAATATTATCTTATTATATTATTGCTATTATTACCTTCAGTAGTTTTAACTTATATACAGGGTACTATTATCCCTCTCTAGAGGCTAAGTCTTTTGTATTTCTTAGGCTCTATACTGGTTTGTCTTCCTAGAACAGTTAGCCTCTAGCCCAGTTAATCCTTAGGTTACTTATTCTTAACTATAGGATTCCTAGAATCACAGGGTAGGAAGTAGTCCTAATGATATTAAGGTGAATCTGTTCTTTCCTGGTTCTGATAGCTAATAAGAGTTATATAGTCTCCTGTTATACTATTCTGCTATTATAGGACATAGGGCTACTGTTAAATATTAATAGTAGGTAAGGTTCTTCCTTCTGTTTCTATAGCAGTTAATACTAATTAACTATCTGCAGTGTAATATAATTTCTATTTGATCTACTGTTAACTAGTGTAGTCGTTTTGTTTCTGTTAAGCTTAATCTGTAGAATTAGGTGTAGTGCTAGCGTCTTTGTTATAAGGTATTTCGCTGTCTTCTAGCAGTTGTTCTTCTGCCTGCCTTCTAGTTTTTTAGCTACTAGTCTTTATAGTGTGCTAGTTCTTTGTCTAGGATATCTAAGAGATCTCTTATCTTCTGCTTGGTTTCTTCTTAAGTATGTTATTATTATGTCTAAAGTCTTTGAATCTTAAGGTCCTGCCTTAAGTATCCCTGATATCTAGGTGTTTAATATCCTGACTTATCTTCTGAGCTTTCTGGTTCTTTAGAAGTTAGGGTTTAGATAATAACCTCCTATTCCTTATATAGTTCCTTATTGAGGTCCCTTTTGATATTTGATTTATAGTTATTTTACTGTTTCTAGCTGGTCTATAGTAGGATTTCCTGTATACTTTAGGGCTTCTGTAGTATAGTTTCTTAGTTCATAGCTACTAAGGGTGCTTGTTGATCCTTATAATTGTCTTCTTCTAGTACAGGTACCTATTCTAGGGGCTATGTCCTGTATATCTCTTCTTCTTCTTATAAGTAGTGGTCTAGGTCGATCAGAATATTAGTTATTAGTAGTTTGTTCTAGGTTTTATAGACGTGCTTATATACTTTAACAAAGAGAGGTTGTCTATAGCTGGTTATATATAGGTAGGCGTTTTAGAATTCTTTAACTAGTTCAAGTACTTTATTAAGCCACTTCTATTAGGGTGGCTTAGGAAAGACTTTTAGGTCTGTAATAGCTCTTAGGATAGTTTAGATAGGTCCTTCTCCCTTATAGCACTAAACCTATTACTTGTCGATTTTCTATAGCTCTAGTTCTTCTAGTGCATCTTCTATACTAGGTCATAGTAGTTCGAGGTTAAGTTTATATATTATCTTATATTCCTACTTATAGGTATCTCAGTAGACTTAGCAGTGTTTACTGTTATACGCTGTCCAGTGTTTTATAGCGTATTCAGGTGTAGTTAGTTCTTCCTGTTCTAAGCTAAGCAGTCCTTCTACAGCTTTGTTATTTTTGTTGATTTTGTAGTCCCCTATATCGATAGGTCCTCCTAATAAGGTATTAACTTAGGCAGCTTTATTAAAGTTAACTTATTTAGCTCTAAGGACTGGCCTCTAGTCCTAAGACTTCTTATATTCTTTTACAAAATGTCCCTGCTTCCTACAGCAGAAGCACTTTACGTCTTTCTTATCCTTTTAGGGCTTCTGTTAATTAGCATTGACCTCTATTAGTCTACTATAGGTTCCCTATAAGGTATTTCTGTTTTGCTGCTTACAGCCAGTATTAGGTCACTAAGTTCTTTAGTAATTCTGTTAGGGCTAGTAATAGCTATGTTCCTTCTATTATTTATAGAGTTAGTTATTAATCCTGACAGCTATTTCTATATACTTTCCTAGGGCATTAGGTTATTTGTATTTAATAAGTCGGTCTTTGACTTTGTCCTTAAGTCTGTAGTAGAATACTGCTATAAGGGGTTTGTCCTCCTAATCTAGGTGTAAGGAGATCTGTTAGAATATAGCAGTGTATTAAGAAGCTGATCTAGTCTGTTAAAGGTTCTTAAGTTATTATTTGTTTACTTGTTCCTTATTAGGGTCTCCGAACGCTCCCTTTAAGGCTTCTTCAAAGTTATTATAAAGTCTAAAGATCTAGTTAATTTTATTATTTTGACTTTTATAGCTCCTGTTATATAAGTAGTCTTATATAATAGGTTTAAACTAAGCTAAGGCTAGTCTACTAAGAAGAGAGGCACTATAAAGGACTTTGTCCTGTTCTTCTAGAAGTTCTACAGAGCAGTATATAAGGTATAACCTCAGCTATATTAGGAACCCTTAGAGTTTACCTTATTCCCTGTTAAACTTCTTAGGTTTCTTAAGTTTAAAGCAAGACTAGGCAGTAGCTTATAAGGTAATAATTTCTTACTAGGCCTGCTAGAGGTAGCAGTAAAGTTTGTTTATGCTATTAGGTCCTCTAGAGGTAGATCTAGTAGGCTACTAAGGGGCTATTATTCCTATTATTAGTTCTGTCTAAAAGCTAGGTCACTTATAAACAGGAGTAGTCAATGTATTATAAGTTCAACCTTCTGTAAGGCGTATTAACTTATAATAGCTTATCTGAGCGTTCTAAATATTGTAAGCTAAGGGCCTGCTTAGGATAAGCAAGGTAGCTTATAGACAGAACTAGTGATACTAGTAATCGTATTTATAAGAGACTGTAAGTCTTAAAGGGTAGGTGCGTAGAGATAGAGTAAAGCTAGTGAACAGTCTCTGTTAGAATTAACTACTAGAGAGTAGGAAATAGATATCTAGCTACTAGGTAATAATTGTATCCTTATATATCCTGTGTTTCCTTATAACGAGCGTTCGGGGCGCTTGTTACTTGCTGTGCTTGCAGTAGCGAGCGCTTATAGGTGCTGCTGCTCGTTATTGCTTGCTTCCTTATTAGTTTGTTTTCCTAAGGGCCTGTCCGGTGCTTATTTAAGCAGTCCGGGTTCCTGCAGGTCGTATAATTTGTGCTTTGTTCTCTAATTGTCTATAATTCTGCCGTCCCTCTCTGCCTAGGTCGGCACCTGACCTTGTTCGAATCTTGATTCGTAACAATATAGGAAATAGCTTAGATATCTGGACTAATAGGCTGACTCTATGATTATTAGCAAACAGAACTTCTTAGCCTGCTATAGGAAGGCTTACCAGGCTAGTTTAACTGGCCAAAATATCTGCAGTGGTTAGAAAGCAACTGGTCTATAGCTAATATCTCTAGCTAAGCCCCTACTGAGCCCTCTATTACTTAAGAACTCTAATAAACCAGCTAAAAAATCAGTTAATTCAGTAATAAGGCCAAATACTAGACGTACGCCTATCCTAGATTAGGCTTCTGAGACGTCTGCAGTTATTTAGTTAACACTAAGGAAGGGCTCTGAACTATAAGATCAGCTAGCATAAGCTAACCAGCTAGATCAAACTACTAACACATAACACCTATTATTCCGGAAGGTCTTTAAGGCGTTTGATAAGAAGGATATCTAATTAGCTACTGCCTTACATAAGGTTAAATCTCTAGAGGCCCGGATTAATGCTGGAAGGCCTAGGAAACAGAAGAAGGTCAAATTAAGCCCGAATTCGAAGTTTGCGAATATTAAGGCGGTATATCAGGCCCAATTCGAAGCTAGTGAAGCTGAAAATGGTCTAGATGAATCAGACGGGTCAGAATTACCTAGTAAGAGTGGTAGCTGTATTGTAGTTGCTTCTAGGAGGGTAGAAAATTAGGTGGAATTTAGTTGTGGTGTTTCTAAGCGCGCAATTTTGGGGTGGCCCAAAGAGGGGGGTGGCCCAAAGAGGGGTCACCAACGTTAAAGCATTGCCGGAGCTGCAACAGCCCAACAAGCCAGAACCAAGATCCCACATATATTGTATACTTGCGGGACCTCCAGGTATGGAGCGACCAATTACTTCGATGCTGAAGAACCCGATTCCGATATGCAACTGATGGTCAAGATGGGCAGGGATACCATGGCCAGAATCCGGGTTGTTTTGATGTTGTAGCTGTCCGACCGCATCACTCGACTGTCACGTAACGTGTCAATATTGAAAACCTACAGGTCCTATCAGGAATTACCTTCGAAAGCTAAGGAGAGGACCAAGAATACTAACTAGGATTACGGCATTCTCGAGTCTCCGGTTATAACTCTAGCCGAAGCCCCGTTGAATAAAACGATTCTCGACAGTAACGCAAGTCATGCCGCGCGATTCTCCAGGTGCGGGTTTCTATTGCATGAGTCTTGGAATGCGACTGTATAGTATGCTTCAGCCAGCGGAGCGTTGTATCTATGCCCTCCAGAAGGTGGATCACATCTTTAGAGACCGCATGGATATAGCTGTAGTCGAAACTGCGATGAGATCTGATGCCTCATCCTCGAAGCCAGCGGAATGTTTTGAAAATCCTCTGCAAAGCTGTATCAGATAGCCCTTTTCAAGAAGAAAGGGATTACAAGTCCACCTTCTCGGATTCGCACGTCAAGTCTAGGACCATCCACACGTTCTCGTCGACAGCCTGTTGCCAGGCATCGAGACCATGTGCAGCATTTGGTATGGCTCGGAGAACACATCCTCCCAGTCAGAATACCCGTTCAGGCAGTTGATAGCCGGCCGCATTGCTGATGGCGTCTCGAAGCAAATGGTGCCGCGGTAGCACTCCCCTGGTTGTCTAGGCCTTCATTTTAGAATCATGCACGATCTGGTCCACCCAGATTCTGAGATAGGTTCTTCGGAAGGGATGAGATCTATGAGATGGGCCGTTCTGAACCTTTCAATTTAACATGACTGCGAACTGTTTCGGGGGTGGATTGAGACTATACCATGGTGGCAGCCGCACATAAATGATGGTTAGGCCCCACTATTGTTGTCGTCCAGGCTCGTTCAATCCGTATATATGGAGATCTTCGGCGTGTTTCCTAAAGCGCTAGATTACCCATCAGCCGCCCTCCCTTACACAGAAATGACTGTTTTTGTTGACCAGAAAGTGGGGTTATGATCGCCCGCCCCAGCTCAAATACATGAACGGCGGCATCGACGTCCAACTCAGGGGCTCCGTCGTGCTCAGAGTATGGATTGGATGTCCCGCTCGGGATAACCAACGGCCACTTGCATGCTGGCTTCCTGTCGCACCACCTCGCCTCTCCATGAAGGGCGAGGGCTACTGTGGCGACGATGTAATGCCTTTGAGCATCTTGTGTGGCGTGGGGTTTCGAGGGGGTCTTGCGCGTGATACAAAGTGTCATTCATTCCTCACAGCACGAGGAAAGAAAATGGCGCAGGCAGACCCGTGTTTTGCGGACGCAGCAGGCTTTGATGGCCTCCCAGAACGGAAGGATCCGCAGCCTTGTCTTGTCCGATGCACACATGTGCGATCAATACCTGGTGTGACGGCGCAAAAAGCACAGGCGTCCCCAAGGCCCGCTAAACATATTGATTGTCCAATCAATGACGGATTCTGCTGCAGCTGAAAGGGGCCAGGCTTCCAGGAACACGTCCAATCCATTATGCCGCCACAACCTCGAGAATATGTCACCACCACCGGAAAGGTATACAAGTGCGCCCACCCCCCTTCCAAGGACACTTGATATAGGACTTCCTTCACGCACTCATATGACTCTACTGGTCGGCCCAGTGGTCTTCCCCATGGTAAGGTCCCTGTCCATTAAAAAGGAAAAACATAAAAATATAATTTTTTAAGAAAAAAAGAAAAAGAAAAAACAACCCCTCTGACTCGTCGTTCCACAGGCCCCTGCAAACCCTCAGCGGCACGGACCTCCCAGTACCAAGCCTCTCCAGGCCGAAATCTTCCGAATCAATGTGAGCGCCCTATCTTATTATAGGAAAGATATGTACTAAAGAGGTTTCTTCAATAGAGCGAGTTAGACTGGACACGTCCCTCGAAGAAGCCAGCAGAGAAAGGAAAATATCCTCCTAAAAGTATGTATGACCCCTCGGAAACCTATATATGATTAACGCTTATGTGAGACAAACTCAGCTGCCACTCATACCTCGCCGTCTACTCTTTCGCGTGACCCTAAAGCTATGAAGTCGCCTGCCTCTTCGAGAATCCCAGAACTCAAGAAGCAGTCGTGAGCAATTCGACCACACATCACAACATCCCTCTACGTCTCTCTCTTCAGTTACTATTGGCCTCTTGCACTATGGCTTATTCAGAGACTCCCGGGATAACAGAGGCTCCGGGAATAAACGCCCACAACATGGAGGACGAGGATGAAGAGCCCCTGCCATCTTACGTGGCCGATTTCGATGATACCCACGGGTGGCTGAGTGCGTACTACGATCATAGCAATCCGCCCGCTCTGAGATGGTCCCGGCCTAGACTGCACTATCCTGCGAGCCTAGAGTACAAGTCTGGGCAAGAGTACTTCGCAGTGGACGGAATGGGCAGGAGGAAGAAAGGTACCCAGAGGTTCGAATGTACTATCAACCCCTTCACGGGCAAGTTCGAGCGTCTGTGCGTACAGACCCGGGACACGTTTTGCGGGTTGAAGAACAGCACCTGGGATAGGACGATTATTCGGAGCTCGCCACCGAGAATGTTGCGCCTGGCCCTTTTCCCAACCGGTGGCATCCACTGGTCTCGGAGGTGGAGTCCGAGTCAGTGGACGGCCAGCGATTGGTTTTCAGTACTGTGGAGGTATATACCGGCGGGCCTCGGAATATCCATCCTGGTAAGGTATCTCTCAGCGTGTATTTTGCAATACCCTATCTGACAAACTGTCTGAACGACAGGTGCTTCTTCCCAATCAAGGCCAGCCGGTTGGAAAGAATCCCCATGCATATCTCCCGTTCCGGTATAACGGTTCCCGGTATCCCCGCATAGCCCGGAATCCCATGGAGGACAGGAAGGAGATCTACGAGCAGCGGCCAAGTGATCCCTTCGGCTTTTCAACGGACCCAATCCTGTCGTACCGGGCCTTCAGACCACGGTACCTCTGTTACCTCGTCACCCGAACGATTACAAATGAGAACGGAGACGAGGTGGAGATGCCTTATTTTGAGACTCGCCCTGTCTGCAAAGTAGGAACTATTTTTTCTCTTGACTACTCAAGTAACGTGTCCTGTACTGACCGCTTTCAGGATGATCACACCCCGTATGTTTTCATCTCGTACACGAAAACTCAATTTGACGTCGAAGGGGATTCCGAAGCTACCGAGGAAAACTACCAGAAGCTTTACGCCTGGGCCATTTCCGCAACGCACTTCTTCGCCTCGGGAGAACACACAGAAAAGCCCGAGGCCTTTTGGCTAGACATTGAGTGCCAGCCTCTGCGGAGGTTCGATGAAGAGACTGGAACGGAACGGGACATCACCAACTGGACCGAGGTGAAGGAGCTCGTGGACCATGATGTGAGTGTTTGAGTGTTTCTTCTTTAACCCAGCTCCCTGTATCTGCTTAGAGTGGGATAAATAACACTTGCAGGTGTACGTCATGAGCGATATCATTCGGGGCGCTGAAAACACCGTTGTTATTGTTCAGGCCGCGCCAGGTTCGGGATCTCTGGAATCAGCCCTTGATTCCGAAGCGCTTACAGGTTGGGGAGATCGCGTCTGGACCCTTCCAGAGGTAATCCTCAGCAAGGGCTCGCACGTCACCCTCGTCAATGGCGGAAAACGGCCGCGGGAAGTTCCGAAGGTCAGGCTTGCCGAATTGGCGTGGAGGGACGCTGGTGCCTCAAGGCAGCTGGTTGAGCACTACACAAATCTCCATCTTAGCCGGCTCGAGCTCGTCAGCATTGCGGTAAAGTGTCTGCAGGAGCGTAGGCTCAAGCTCAGGTACAATGGTGATCGCAGCTACGCGCTTATGGGACTACTTAGGGTCAGACCTAAGATCGACAGCGATGACTCGTCCTTCCAAGCATTTGCCAGGTAGGTTGGTGTCCAAGTCACAGCTCCTGACGGTCGAATGGCGTTACTCTACAGCTTTCACAAATCTTTCTAACTATTACCAGACTCTCATTGCCACAGGATAATGACCGGCTGATGGAGCGCTTGATATGCCTCCTCCCCAACGATCCGGACGAGCCCTGGGAGAAGATGTCTGACAGGTACAACTCCGGCCTCTGGGACATCTATCCTGACACTCAGGTGTGTGGCATCGGGGAGAACGACACAATCATAGTGGATGGATTCAAAGGCGCTCTCATCCAGTGGTCCATGTTTAGCACTGTCCAGACCATGAGCCGCGCAACGTTGTGGAGGAAGGTGATTATGATCGGGACTGCGCTGACACCCATGCTACTTTTCGTTGGCATTCTACTGCTGGCGACAGGGAATTACGACAGTGGTTCAGATTCCCTCTATTCCAACCAACAGAGCTCCACGTCTCCCAGTGTAATCGCTGGTGCCGTCATCTTCGCGGTATCGCTAGCCATCCTGCTTGCAGCACCCCTGTACCTCCCGTACTTCTATGGTGGCAAGCTGTACGAGGCTGAGCCCTGCCTCTTCGGCATCGAGGGCTATGTCCCGCTCCCAGCTGTCGAGGAGCTCCTGTTTGGATTCCGGTTGGGCAGGCTGAAGTGGAGTCCCTACGGGTCCCCCCTCTCGAGGCACCGACACAAGGAGGGTTATTTAGAGCGTATGAGCCAGGAGATTACCGAAAATCAGCCTCTGCTTTCGATTTCCAACGGGACCATGGCTGAGAGGTACGTCTGCACATATCCTGTGGAGGCGGTTGATCCTTGCGCAAGCTGTGTGAATTGCAACGACGGACAGACAGCCACCGTATGTAACCATGAAAGTTTCTCTTCATTGGAGGCGAAGACTCGCAGGCATTATGGCGAGATGAAGGTATGTATACTCTTTCTTTCTTTCTTTCTTTTTTATGGGGGTTGTGGGGGGTTTCCTCCGTTCAGCCATGACTCGAAAGAATCTGACCCTGTCGCTGTAGATATTCACACTCATCGACACCTTTTCCATGACAGCCACCCTCTTCGAAGCCCGCCGCCCGCCCGTCGCCCTCATGATAGGGGGCTCCGAGGGCGGCATGAAGCGCGCACTGGCTTGTTCGTACGACGTTACTACGGGCACGATGTACAAGGAGACTGTTCTCCGGATGCCTACGCAGACAGTCGACAAAATGCATTCCCTGCAGCGTGTGCGCCTGGGGTTGAAGAATCCCCTCAAGCCCAGCGACGTGGTTTCCAAGGGTCATAGATCAGTCCCGGGTTAGGTTCCGTTAGCGGATGATGGAATGGACGGCTGTTGGTTGGGGAACTGAGACATCGTGAGCTTTTGATAGGACTAGCTGCTTTGGAGCATGTAAGATAGTATGACGTGGCTGGCTTTGGTATTCTATTAATGACATTGACTTAGGTTGTTGGCCTTTTCAGTCCACATCCACAGAATAATGTTTAGCCATATGGGCATGGATCCATTGCGACAGCTTTCTTTTGTACCTCGCGTGAATACGCGTGTGGGTCTCTGCTGCTTGAGGTGTGGCTCGGAAACTCGAATCTCAGTCGGGGACTTCAGCTCATCAGCCTCAAGAATTCTCTCCAGGTCTGAAGACAACAAGTGCAACCATATTAACAATTTAATACAGAGTTCTGTTAGGGGATAGCTAACAGACTGCCTCATGCAAGAGTCGAGGTTTAGTCACGCTCTGATGGGCGAGACGCAATGACAGTTAGGTTGCAGCTGTAGTCAAGAACAAGTTGATAACATGGGAGTGTCCGAGGTTTCTAGAAGTATTTTCCTAGAGTAGTAATGTGGGAAAATACGTCCTACCCAGAAGATCTGGTGTATGTGGGTCGTACATAAATGAACATCTCCAATCCCTTGGGCTGCACTCGGCGGACTTGTGCGGGCTCGGGCGGACTTCGTGCGGGGCTCGGGCGGACTGCGAGTGGAGCCTGGCGACCCACCCCTGTACACAGACCAGCGATGCCCTATACGATGTTTCTGTCGACATAGCAGATTAACGCCGTTGTGGGCAGTGCGTGGCCTCGGCATGCGTCTTATATAAATATCACCCTTTTCCTGCAAACACCTCTAATGCATTCCAGATAGTACAGCTCGATGCCGACAATCTTTCAACCCCCAATCACATTGCAATCCCCACCGTCACGTATATACATTCTTTCCTGCCGTCGTAATGCCCTCGTCTTTGCCGTCCGGCTCTATTCCTGACCTCACTGGCAAGGTATATCTTGTGACTGGCGGTAATGCAGGAATGTAGGTTGCGGGACTCCTCTTCCTTTTCTCACCTACACGGATTTAAATACGTCCTGACGTTGTTCGCCCTGTAACTAGAGGTAAAGCGACAGTGGCAGGCCTTGCTACACATGGTGCCAAAGTCTATATGGGAGCCCGAAATGAACTCAAAGCCCTCTCATCAATTCAGGATATCAAGGCCCAAGTGCCTTCTGCGCAGATTCACTTCCTGTACGTCGATTTGTCTAGCCTTCATAATATCGTCTCCGCCGCGGAGGAGATTCGCAGCGTAGAACCAGCCCTCCATGGACTCGTCAATAATGCTGGAGTCATGGGGGTTCCGTTTTCATTAACAGCGGACGGATATGAAGTTCAATTCCAGGTCAGTTCATTTCTCCTACTAATTCAGATCTTGGTGGGGTCAGATATATGCATACAAGTTTCAAGGCTAACTCCACAAAACGCTTCACAGACCAACTACCTCTCCCACTGGCTCTTGACCTACCACCTGCTCCCTCTCCTTACCGCCACCGCTTCTGCCTCCCCAAATGGAACGGTACGCATTGTCAACGTCACGTCTGACGGACACTCGATGTTTGCCCCTAAAGAAGGGATTAATTTCGATGATATCGCTCTCGAGAAGGAATCCGCGATGGTTCGCTACGGGCAGAGTAAGCTGGCAAACATCTTACACTCAAACGAACTGCACCGGAGGTATGGTCCCAAGCCAGGATATGAAGGAATTCAGCACGGCAGTGTTCGGGTTGCAGCTGTACATCCAGGGCACATTGATACGTGAGTTGCACCAACCCACCGGCCTTAATACGATATCGAATCAGCGGGTCATCCACATACTAACTTGACGCAGGGATCTTAACAAGCAAGCTACGGGTGCTGCACCCAGATCCTTGCTCCGCGCCATGACGCCAATCATGCGCTGTCTCGGCATTCTGGATGAGCAAGCGAAGGGTGCTTGGTCCTCACTGTTTGCAATAGCAGACGACGGGTTCGGCGACTCAGATTCAGGTGCTTACGTTGTTCCATACGGGAAACTTGGTAAGCCAAGCTCGCATGCTAGGAACGCCGTATTGTCGGAGAAGTTGTGGGATTGGACGGTACAGGAATTAGGTAAGAAGGGGATGCTAGAGCAGGGCTGCTAGAAAATAGTGTCTTTTAACAGAATACACATATTAATCTGGAGTCTGGAATTCATTTCCCTCGAGGATTACAAGATACTCATCTGCGTGAATGACCTGTTTAGAAAACTGCGGACAAGCGGAGTAATGCATCCTGTTCTCGAGGTGACTTACTTGCAACATTCCACCTTTCACCAAGTAATTTTAGTGTACCTGTGAAAACCTCCACTAGAGCCAATAGTTCCAACTTTCCCGTCTCCTGGATGTACCACAGATACTGCTTCGCGGCGGCGAACAGCCCTTCAGCCACAAAGGGGCTCAACATAGATTTGATGCCCTGACTCAACGAAGACATAACCTGGAGCGTTGAAGCAAACTCGCAGACCGAGGGACCAATGTCGTGAAGGCCACCTAGGGATACCTCCTGCATTTTAAGCTGTTCAGGGATGCCAACGCCCGACGGATCATCGAGATCGGCGCAGGTATGGGCGTCATATAAGTAAATTATACTACTGAAGCATATACCCATTGCGGACGAGAGGGCCATGAAGACTAACGGCTCCTCGGTCTTGAGATCCTGGCTCAAGGCTGCATGAAATGATGTAAGGATCTGGTGCAGCTGTAGAGATCGGGAGTAGTAGTCCTTTGCACCATCGAAGGCGCTGATACCAGAGTTGACGTGATCGACAACGCGAGAGAGGAGATGAGTAGCCTGGCAGGTCCGAGCAAACGGTGGCGCAGCGAGACTTATATCGCCAGATACTGCTAAAGACGGAATAACAGCTTGCTCCTAATTTCATGATGAACGGTGAGCTGTTGTTTCCTAATGATCTCCTAAAATTGGGCTCCTACCCCTAAGTCCCAAAGGGATTCATCCATGGGAAGCAGGTCTGCTGGTTGGGCGTCTTTACAACAAAAAGGCCTGTTCCCAATACCTAGACTTACAAAACTTGGTTTCGGTCTGTTAGAATTCACATTTATATTCCACGGAGGAGGATTTAGTGGTGCTCACCGGTCCAAAAGTCTAAGCCCCCACCACAAACGCCGGAGCTCCTCCATCTCGGTCCAAGACGCTGTTGGCAGTTAGCCAAAAGGCGGGTAGCACTAACGGTAAAGAAGGGCCACACACTCGGCAAAGGGAACATCTGAGGACCTTTTTCCCGATCGTGGATTCCCATAGCATGCCCTATTCTTGAGCAATGGCCTATGGTGAGAAAAGCTGCAGGATATATCGCATTTGCAGTCTCGTAAAACGATAAAAGCAAGGCTACCTGGAGAAGCCTGATGGAGATCAAACCTCGGCCCTCAAGGAACTGGAAGCAACGCTTGCATTTGTCATAGAGTGAGGCGGCCGGGAGGCAACCATCCTCAGAATCGTGAAGGGTAAGCAGCCTCATGCTTATTAGAAGCAACATCGCGTCTACATCTGGGGCGCTACTTTTGGAGAGTAGCTGAGATAAGCGCCTCCTTGACACTGTACCCTAATGTCTCAGCTCCAGCCGCATAGGGATGGCATAAAGTAATCCAAAAAGTTATAAAATCCTTACCAATAGGGAAACACTTGTGAGTAGTCTCGAAATAGACCTCAACCGACTCCTTCAATGCCCGTCTGCCACCCTCTATGTCTATAAGTTCAGCAAACTCCCGGGGGAGAGTTATATTAGGAGGCTTAATTGTCGATTGGCGATGCCCATAGGTGTACGAGTCCAGGAAGAATAGTGGCGGAAATGAAGGACGGGGTGCTGCTGCCTACACGGTTCCCAGACATCAGCTCGAAGCCCTCTGTCTCATCTGCCGGTAGGAAAAGTTAGTGCTAATAGTGTCTTACCGCCACCAGGTCGACATCGCCCTGCCCAGAGGGGGGTTCAGCTGGGTACTGGCAATCTCGCCGATTTTTTCGACACAATTGGCAAGCAGGCAGCTCTCGCGTGCATCCCCGTTTTTGCTTGCGGCAAGTAACACAAGCAAAACGCGCTATTTCTTCTACAGGTTCACTCATATTCATGCCTTAACAGCCTTGTCAAGGGAATACTGGGCTGTTTATTGTGAGAAGTGGAATGTGTATCACTCGAACAGGGGCTGCAGAGGTTTTGTAATGTGAGGTGAAAGAGGAGTTGGGCGGCAACAGCCAAGCCAATCAGTGTCACGGATGGGATGAGGGGAAGTTCTACCCCACATCTCAATCTCGGTCCGACTATTCCTCCAGGGTCAGGCCCAGCTCCGGCTCCGGCTCTAATACGCCGCCACCTCGCATCCCCAGCGCGCCAAATCAGCTCTGATATCCCTCTCAAGCTCAGCCTATTCCTCTTCTGTAGGCCCGGACGGGATCGCCGTACTCGAGAGGCGCCTCGCGTTATTTCCCGCTGCCCCAAGCCTCCGCTAGTACCTCTACCGTGTCCTTGACCTCCTATATACGAACCCGAAGCCCTGACCGTATGAGGTCGCCCACGCCAGCGCCCGCGCTGATCCTGCTGCTGATGCTGCTGCTCGAATCGTGCCGCCACCTCGCGCTGCCGCTCCCGTGCGTGTGCCTCCTCAATCTCCTGCTCTGAGGGCTCACAAGATCGAGCAGGTGCTGCCTGATAGCGCCGGTTTGGCAGGCCACCCTGGATAATCTCGTGGCAGTCGACGTTGTCCTCACATTCCATATAGCAGGCTCTGAATCGAGCCGAAACGCTCAGGTTGTCCGGCGCGTCCGCGTTTTCCATGTGAGGGGCAACCACCTCGAAGTCGAAGTACTCGTTAGGGTCCGTGTTTATGCAGGCCCCGCTGTCGGTCACCTTGCCGGTGATATTGACAACTTTGGCCCAGACCATCATCCCGCACTTGAAGTTTGCCTCTTCGCAGATAACAGTCGTCGTAGCGGTCGTCTCGTCCGACGTCGACCAGCTGGCACGACCATTAGTATGCGTTCGCGCAAGTCTAGGACGACTAGGGACAGAGGCCTACGCAGTGGAAAAGCCGGCATCCAAGCCTACAGAGAATATCTCTTTGAGGTTGAGCCCTGCGACAAGTCCGACCGAGACAGAACGCTCGACCGTGCTAAAAAGTCCATTCTGTCAGCTAGTTGTTCGGTCTTATAACAGAGCATTGCTTCATGCTTCGCTTGTTAGTTACTTGCACAGTATGGCCCACACTCATCGCTATCTCGCACCCTCTGTCCTCGTAAGCATTGCAGGTTTGTCCCGTAGCCATCTGTGGCGATAGTTCGTAGGGTTCGCTGACGATGACGTCCTTGTACTTTGTGTCCACGACACAAACGCTCTGTGGCGCAGCCAAGACCCTGCTAGCAGCAAGGCATAGGCTTGTAGCAACAAGATAATTGAGGTGTATTGTCAGGGCCAGGAAAGGATATGGAATAATAAAAAGATAAGCCAGGGTTAAAGATACAAAAGGATAGGAGTACTGCAGGAGAATAACGCATCCACATCGAGGCCATGACCAAGCGGAAGCTAAATAGTCGCTGAGTATCGGCCTTGTGGAAGTTTGTCAACGCTGAGCTTGCTCGCTGGGCCACTTCATATCAACTCCCATGGCCACGAGACCAGGCCCTATGCGCTTCACTAATACATTTTGCATATTTTTGTGGTTGGGGGCCTGTTAGCTACGCGGTGACTGGGAAACCGGTTGAATCCTGTCCAACTGCAGCTAATCCTAGGAGGATACACCTGTGATGCGGCTGTGATGAGGGTTAACCATGCCGCTAGGAAGGAATCCTACTCGGCTTCAGGTATATCTGAACACAGCCTCATGCCTCGCTTTAAACCCTGCCTGGGCTAGTACCGGTCCTGTTGTTTTTGGTGTGTCTAATTAAGCTAAGGAAAGCAGAAATATGGTGTTCGTCATTGATATAAACAGTGACGGATCTCGCATGTCGTTGGCCCGGCTGGCTGGGGTCTGAGTGCTGATGAAACGCTCTGTTGAGTTGGCCAAGATATATTAGAGCTCTCAGCCCGAGTGCTGATGGAACGCTCCGTTGGCTTGGCCACGATATTGAGGACTCAGCCGGAGCTTGCATTTGGGGGTTGCTGTGCGAATTCGCTTCATCCTCATCCAGCTGTGGCTTGGCACATTTGCCAAGCCCAGGATTTCTGTTGGTTCGTGATCCGTGGTTCGTGAGGTCGAAAACGTTTCAGCAGCTTGGTGAGGTAGCATTTTGTAGCTTGGCTCCCTTGCCGCCGGAAAGACCAAATATCTGCCGAACCAGCCCACCTCCGACTCCTCCCGCCCTCTACCTCCTTTGCGGCAGAAACGAGCTCGCTCGTCCCTTGTTTGCTGATTCTATCCTACCTGTGCTAATCAGGCCTTCCCACCAGCTTCAACAAGTACGCCCAACATGTTCCAGCCCAGCATCCCGACACTTTTCATGGCTTCTGCTGTACTAGCAGACTCCTTCATACCTCAGATCGGTCCCAGGCAGCGTGATGATGTCGCATACTTATACAGCAGCGTCGAAACGGCCCGGGATGGTACCACGTTTGAAACGGAATTCAACACATGGGAGTTAGCACTGGAGACTCCGAACATGACTGACTTCGACGACTTACGTGGCTTCGACATTTCGAAACCGTATCTTGAACGTGATCAATCAATGTGGGACTACTCTATGCGTCTGAACATCGTCGCCGACTACCCCCTGCCGCTCAGCGCCACGGAGGGTGAACCTCGCTTTACGACAATAACATCTGTCTGGCTTTCAGCTCCACCGGAGTTTGAGATGGACGACCGCAAAGGTATCCCACAGAGCATTGACCCGTCATGGAGCCTCTGCTTTGGGTACTTCTACTTCGATCACGACCTCGACTCCGCGGACGACTTGGGCGACCGCGAGGAGCCTTGCTCGGGCTACCTTTCCGACAGCGAACAGTGCGTTAACGACATCAAGGCATGGCTTGCCAAAGAGTTCCAGGCCAATGACGCCTGTCCTTTCCAGGACGACCTGGCTTCTGTTAAGTTGCCTGATAGCTGCGAGAAGGTAACTGACAGCGAGCTGGTCACGTTCCTCGGTAAGTATCTTCATAGACGTTTGCCTCAGTAACGTCACGAGATTAAAGTCACTAATGGGCTGACCTTGGGTAGACGTAGGCCAATCGTCGGGTCTGCCAAGCGAACGAGTTTTTGGGATTGGACCCCAGGGCGGATTTGGCGTCGGAACAGGCTCTAATGAGGAAGGTGACGAGCAGGCGTATCGCACCTCGGGCTTAAGAACAGTCCTCGTTACTGCGATCTGGGGCTATAATATCAACGACACAAGCCTGGAATCGGAGGAACTAGACCCCCCACCCGTCACCCTTAGCTGTGTTCGTGGGAGGAAAGGCCTTTCTGCAGGCAGTAGTCTTCCCGAGGAGGTCGGAGCCGCAGGGTCTTCCTTCAGTATATCATCGTGGGGGTTTTTGACGCTGCCTGTTGTAGTTGCCTCTTTTTTGTAGAGATAAACGGGCTGGTTGAGGCCGCGAACTCTACTCTAATACGTAAACAATCACCGATATATACGCGTCTATGATTGAAAAAATGCTTCTCCTTTTCTCTTGAATGGTAAGTGGTTCCTCTTAACGCTCCCACATGCCAGGTATTGAGTACGTAGTTCTGGATGTATCCGGTGTTAATAAAATAGGCGAAATAGATGTATGAGGCGTCGAAGTCAAACCGACATGCCAAATAATGGCGGCAATAGATACTAACGCCGGAGGCTCGGATGCTACACTCCAACTGCACTCCAGAGCACCGCCAAGGCGGAACGTAAATGTTGTTTTGGTATGGTATGGTACAGGCCATGCCAAAAAAAAGCTAATTTTAAGGACTAAGGGGCTCAAACGTGCTCGCCCTGTCCAGGGTTCGCTGGGGAAAACATCGTCCAACTATATGTGGTTGTGTAAAAGCATCCTACATGGTGGCAAGAACAGTCTCATGTGTGTTTCTAAGGTGCTATCTAGATGAAGACGGCTAGGGAAATTTGGTTCCGCAGCGACGTCTTTATTATTAATATTGTTAATATTGTTAACATCTTGCTTAACCTTACTAGCATTATTGATATCCTTCTTAACCTTGATAGTGTGATTACTATTGTGTAGGCCACGGAGATGAACGGCTACGGAGTCCTATGGTAAACCGAGCCGTGTACTACGCGCGACACGGCTGATTTGGAGGAGCACTGCTGACACTAACCCGTGGAGAGAGATAGACGGTCTTCCAGAGACGCTGGCGGATCCGAACGCGGACGACTTTTAACACGGAGCTTATTGTGGTCGGCGCGACCAATTCACAAGGCGACAGGGTGTGGTCTAAAACCAATACCGATGCCGGTAAAAGCATGTCACACGTGTACGCGGCAACGAGGATGGCGACGAGGAGAACTGATACGAGCAGGACAACGACAATGAGGGCGACTCTGACAATGTGGCTTGCAATGAACCTGGCGGACCATGATATTTCCCGGCTTAATATAGTTTAGGGGGCTCATTAATTTTGTTCAAGTCAATTAGTCGGTCCGCTGCTAGCTGGTTGCAGGCATTCAAGTAGCTTGCCGGCTACACCGTACACTATCGTTGCACAGTATAGTTATTAGAGGTCATCACATTATTCCACTGACGCGGGAGGCCCGCTAAAAAGCCAGGTATGCGACCGGTTTCCTACAGTTTGAGCACTGAGGCGGCCAAGACCCAAAGAGTCCGCGGGGTTAGGACGGAATCCATATCCTCATTTCATATAGCATGGCGGGGACTGACTATGTAAGATACCACGGACGATTTAAAGTCACGGTGCTTGTTGGCGAAAACCAGTACTTTTATTGTTGACGAGTGCTTCGAAGTAGTTTAAGGCTGGGCATCTAAATGCCTTGCACGGACCTCCCAGGCCCTTGGCAAAGATTCTTCTGTAGTCCAGATCTCCCTCTCGTATACTACACTTCTCCTCGGAAAGTCAATGTGTTATATAACAAAGCTAGCGGCGACAGTTCCAGCAACAGCCGCTTCCTATAGATCGCCAGTCTCAGACAAACGAACAGGGAGCCCCCCCGAGGAAGGTATTTCCTGCCCCGGTAGCGTCTGGGACTGTGCCTAAAAGGGTGACGTGGAAGCCGGGAAGCCATCGAGGTGGGAATGACCTAGATGTAACAAGACTCCTAGATACGCTGCAGAAAATGACAGCCCTATTTCCGTCTCTCCTAACTCTGTACTATACTAAATCAAGAGCCAGATGATCAGTCTCTTTTCATCGAGGGCGAGAGATGTCGACCTCCTGGATGGCCTGAATATGGCCGGAAATTTAACGTGGTTTAGAGAATAGACGTTTACAAGGTTTTCCGTTCAAGGTATGTTTCGCGGTTGTTCAAGATGCAGGATGTCAGTTTAGCTCCTAACCAGCAGAGGCTCGGAGATGATCCTATGTGTTGCACGAACTTGTGCGAGCTGGGCAATACGAGTACTCGAGGCTTCTATAGGAACTTATAGGTGCCTTAGAAAGTGGCCCTTATATTTTCTTTTAAAGAATAATTGCTGATGCCCCCAAGGAGAAGTGAGTTGAGGAGACTGGTCGACAAGGCCGGCATTGTCAGGGACGTAAACCAAAAGGAAGAGGTGCGCGGATAACCCGGCTCTGCAGGGTGCCGGACTTACGTTATAGCACCAGCCTCGAAGGCCCGAGGCTGAGGCTGAAGCCTGAAAAGGCAATTGGGAGGGTAGGGAGCCCCGCGCAAAAGCAAACATCGCGGGACGGCAAGAGGCCTTGAGGAACAGAGATAAGTAGGGGCTGAGCCTACCCTCGGACCAGCGAGGGAGCCAGCTATTAGTGAATCAAAAACGGCAAAACCTAACTTGCACTGGAGCCTCACGTTTCTATTCCCGGCCGCCGATGGGACATGTGCCGGGGCCTTTGCTTGGGAAGGTGTTTGCCGTCAGCAGGAGCGCCACTCAATCTCTGGGAAACCCCATTCTTCCCACTTCATACGTGCCGTATTTTTCTTATGAATATTAATACAGAATACATAATACTTCTCGCATTGATCAAGTCATACGAGATGCGATAGCAAATTCTCCGAATATTCCACATTGACAAGCTGTCCACACCAAGGACACTGCAGTTATTTAGCGAGACCGTCGGTATAGGCCTCTGAAGCAACGGTGTTATCATCGTGGTTCGGGCTGGAGTTGGGGCTAGAGGGGGGACCGAGAGCGGCGACGTCGGCGGTGGTGCTATTATATGCTGAGAATACGTCGTAACCCCGTTCGTCACTCTTAGCACTCCCCTGGCGATATGGTATGGGTGGCGTGGGTTTCTCACCTCCTGCTTTCCGTCGGCTCAATGGCGGAGCGAGAGAGGACGCGGCCCCCTTGCCGTAGCCCGAGCTTTAGCCTTGATCTTCGACATCAAGATCCCTGATATCACCGTCATAACTCCGATCCTGATCTTTTGAATGCAGGAAGGTGGCGTCATCGTCATTATAGTCACCGGCTGAGGGTGAAACATCAAACCCTGACTGGTGGACAGTATTTCCTTGGCATTCTGTTCGTGGCCGCCCATTATGTAGATATGAATGCAATGGGGGGGGGGGGGGGGGGGGAAAGAGAGGTCGGTAGAGGGCATTTTAAGCACTCTCGACCCCGCCCCCGACAGCTCCTTGCGTGACCCTTTTCTCGTCGTGATGTCCTAGACACTTCTCTCTCAGTTTCCTGCGACCTAGACTTTGTAAGGGCTTTGTGTGAGATGTGCGCTCGGAAATGTGCTATTGGCGCTAGTGGGTGTAATCGCCCCGTCTTAATTCTTAAAGTGGCAGCGACGGGGCTCTCCGCCTGTAACTTGCATCGGCTCGCACGATAACTCGTGGATGAACACCGGCATGTCTCGAATGATATAGTAACCGCATTAAGCATTGGCCCGGTTGGCCGCTTGTCCGTCAATCAGCGGCTGCAGACGCCATGACCCAGAGATGTTAAAAGCGTATCCATGCAGAAGTACTTTTGACGGTTATGAAGATGGCGGCTTTAGAGCTATCTCATAGGACCTTACCCTTTCCTACCTGCTTCAAATTCCTTATCCGCTCACGACTTATAGTTGGCTCTCTTTGCCAGCGATTCCCTCCCTTCAGACGACCTTTCCATCTGACCAAGTACTGAGCACGCCCGCGACGTATCCGTTTCCCAAGCGCCTGAAATGAACCAGCATAGTGAGAGGGTCACAGGCGCCCACAGCTGGCAGTTGCTTCCAGCTGTCATTTTCTAGCACCAACAATTTTCATTTGCAGAGCGCTTGATGCACAAAGGTTCAACTTGCAATTTGCCGAGACCCACTCACAAGAAAGCCTTGCGACATCGGCAACCACAACAGGAGCTTGGGCTTCCACGCTTCGCTTCCCCGAATATGCTTTTGTAGGCGGCTGCACCTCACACTAAATTAATAGCCTCTGAAGTGCGATTATTCTCGGCCTCAGACCCGGTCTGAGACTTGACCTTCTCAGCTGTCCAGCGTCTCATCACGGCCGCTCCCCGCACCGCTCCACAATGAACGCGCTGCGGAAGACGTTCTTCTTCGGCCTCCTCGGCACCTCCACGGCCGCCGCCTACCTCGCGGCCAAGAACCCCGTCATCAGCCCGCTGCCGCCCTCCGATCCGATATGGCGGTCCACGCTCTACCGCACTCACAACCCGTCGAGGAACCCCGCTACGCAGGACGTTTGCGTGAAGCGCATCCCACTCAGCAAGATCCGGCCCGAGCTCATCACCGAAGACGGTGACCTCGCTCTTGAGTTCTGCCGCGGCCTATGGAGCGGATGGGGTTAGTTTTCGGCGTCGTGCTTCCTGGGATTTCCAAAGTCTATGGTACAACGTATTAACGCTCCCTGTGCGAGTAGGCTTCACCGTGCAGCGCCTGTACCTGGACCGTAAGTGGAGGGGCCCCGAGACTGCGCAGCACCTCTGGACCAACGAGCAGCTCTCGAGCAGCAGCTATGACAAGGGCACCTACATCACCGACCACTTCGAGGTCGTCGAGAAGACGCCCACGTCAATCGCCGTGCGCTGTGGGGACTCGCCCCGGAACCAGGCCCTGAGGCCGTCCGACGGGCTCTTCATCATCAGCGCCAAGATCGACAAGGAGCGGGAGGAGGTCGAGCTCGGGCTAAAGAGCTTGCTGTTCTCGAGCCAGGGCTCGATCAAGGGCCACAAGGGGCCCATGCCACCATGGATGGAGGAGTTGCACCAGTGGTACGCCAGGATCTGGTCCGAGACGGCGTCCTGGAGGCTGTTGAAGTAGATTAATGTTTACAAATATTACAGGGCGACTCTCAGTTTAGTACACTACTTTGATTACTGGCAGACGTTTATATTCAAGTTACTACCTATGCTATACAAGATTATGAGCAGCTACGCTTTGAGCACGCGGTATATTGATTGAGGCGCCCGTGACCAAATTTGCCAGCGACCGACCGTCTTGGATATAAAGTGAGTGCGTGGGCAAAGCCGAACTAGAACCTGAACCACAGCTTCCACCCGGCCGCCCAGATGCGGGCAGATACCGACGTAGTCCAAGTGAGTAAACCCTAGCAGCCGTCCGTCGGCCGAGATGGTCATGGGAAACGGAAGACCTGGGCGGCTGCTGGCTCTTTTTAGGTGGCGGAGACAAACGCCCATGTCCATTCCCATAGTTTAACATCTTCTTTCACCTGTTTAATTTCCTGACGCGAGGTTCCTGCTGTCTACTGAAGATGCCATCGAATTAATGGATCCGTTAACTCTTCAATTATAAACTATCATTCCATTGCCCCATCTCCTAACATTGCATGGAGAAAGAGCTGTTACAGCCTGTATATAGAATATCAATGGCCCACCGGCACTTAATCCATTGGTCTGAAGTGTAAGGCCGTGGGATAAATCTCTCTCGTCTTCTCTGGATGCTCTCCTAGTATTCCTTCATCTGCACCCGGAGCTTTTGAACCACATAGACAAGTCCTAGATTCGCAAGCGCACAGGAACTCGACCCTCTCCTACGTTTCTGCCGATTTCATAAAAACCGCCGCTTCCTGAAGGCCATCAGAGAACCAAGCTTATCTACCTAAACTTAAAGTAGCCTTTCCATAAATTCTGAAAGTGTCCTTTAGGATCGTACGTAGCAGCCACCTCTCTCAGGCGAGCCACATTGTCTTCGCCATAGCTGCCAAACACATCTTGCGACTCGCCTGCGTAATTCATATACTTGAAGTCATTTGAAAAGCCACCTTCCTCTGCAAGACGATCAACATGCTCAATGAAGGTAGAGAGGCTCTCCTGCACCAGGTCATCCAGAGATGGGTCGGCCCAGGACACATGAGCGTGGATGTTGAACACAGGATAATCTCCCATCTCTAGCCCCAGTGCATTGCCTCCGTTCTTCTGCATGGCCTCTATAGTCGTCACCGATATTGGCTGCACGACGAAAAACATCCCAATGGTCGAGTTGCGCTCTACCTCGGCCTCCGCGCGGAGCGCCTTGAGGTGCTCTCTCCACAGCGCCACGGTGTCCCCGAGCAGCGTCATGATGCCGGGCCCATCGCGAACTGAGTTAGTAAACCACGATTTTCGCAGGCCGTATGGTTCCCGGATGTTCTCCAGCTGTCCGCTGACGCTTGTCACAAGCGTCGTGTTGGAGATCTGTTGTGGGATCCGCTGGAAACCCTCGTACACCTCAGGCGTCAAACTGCCTGTCTGAGCGTGTGTGAGATGGTATGCAAATACAGCCACCATATCTTCACCAATAGATGAATCGTAGAACATGGTGAAGAACACGTGAGCATCCTTGTCTTCTGGAAGGACCTCACGCGTGATGCGGGCAAACTCGCTAAGCGGTGCACTCCACTGCATAGAACCCCAGATATACTGTCGCAGCCAGACGTCCCCCTTCTGCTCATAAACGTAGAGGTCAAACCGAGTGACAATGCCAAAGCTCGATCCGCCGCCTCCACGGAGCGCCCAGTAGAGATCGGCATTCTCCCCTAGGTTGGCGTCAACAATCTCGCCCGATGCAAGGACGACCTCGAAGTTTGCGACGTTGTCACACGCCCATCCGTGATGACCGGAAAGAAAGGATATTCCGCCGCCAAGAGTGAGGCCAGCCACTCCGACGTCAGGGCTCCTGCCACCCACGACTGCGAGACCAAGGGGGTCCAAATGTGTGGTCACATTGATCCACCGCGCCCCTGACCCCACTGACACCGTTTTGCGGTCCTCAGTGAGAGTGATGGAGTCAAGAGCTGCAAGGTCAATGGTTACGCCGTCCTGGATGTTGGAGGCTCCGGGAAACGCATTATGGCCGCCGGATTTGACCGTGAAGGGCACACTCAGGGCAGTGAGCACAGATACAGCTGTAGAGACATCACTGGCTGAAGAGGGTTGAACGAAGCACGATGGCTCTAGGTCCGACTGACGGGAGGACCAAAAAGTATTGGATGAGGCGTAAGCAGTGGAGTTGGGATAAATTACTTTTCCGGGGAGAGCGCGTTCTAGCTCGGCGCACTGGACGTGTCAGATTAGGTTACAACACAGGAAGATTGGGCGCTGTGTACAGGGCTATTAAAAAAAAAAAAAAAAAAAAAAAAAAAAAAAAAAAAAAAAAAAAAAAAAAAAAAAAAAAGGAAAGCCTTACCGCTTCAGGGATACAATGTGTTGCGCTCGCCATGCCAGGCGAGAACTTGGCCGTTATTACGGCAACTGTGATGGCAGTCAAAGTCCTCATGGTAGGACATATGGTACTACTGCAAAGCGAGACTTGAGGACGGACATGGAATATCTAGGAACCGGAGGGCGTCCTGGACCGGAATGAATTATTGGATTTATTATATACATACTTTCTGGATGAAAACTTCAATCGAATAAGCAGCACGGCATGTAAGTTTATTCCATTGGCTGGTCTTTAGGTGGCCAGAGCCATGGCGATTGGCTAGGAAATTTCCCATGTGTATCCCAGCCCCTCCCTTTGCGTTGTACGCGTCTCTCGTAGGGCTCGGACCCCGTCGCTATCACCTGGCGCAGGCTTACCTACTATGGAGCGCCCGGACCAGCTTGTGCATATCCGGTCTGCCGCCTGTGCTTTGCTGCATGTCAGCTTGTCCAGATTTTCTAATTCCGTCAGGATCGGCTCGATGCTCTCGGGACAGCACATCAGTGCTCACGCCGTTAGTCTGAATAATATCTGACAAGCTCTTTCTTCTACTTAATATCCGTTAGCCCGGATTATCGGATATGGCAGGTGTCTTACCGCATAATTCATGTCTTATTTCGCCCTGGCCCAGCAAGGAGGCTAATCATGGATTTCTGACCTGCATGCGCCTTAAGCCCCCGCGGAGCCTCTGCCTTCCACCATCAACGAGCTCATTCATACTCTCCGTACAGATGGCCTATTAACGTGGCTACAATGACCTCTGGGCTATGCACTGTACATATGATCTGTCATGATTTATGTGCCTAACGTTGATATACAAGGTCGACGGTCCCCGCGAAGAAGACTCCCCTGAGGCGTACCAACCAGTTCTCCCGACCCCTAAGGTGTGTTTCTGATTCCATAGTGGCACACGGTTCTTTATCATAACGCCTGCCTGGCTTAACTAAGTCACCTCTATCTTAGAAATTCGGCATAGACCTTTGAGTACGCCCAAAATGAGCATAGCCCAGGCGGGGGGGGGGGGGGGGGGGGGGGGGGGGGGGG
>JAMBUN010000343.1:0-131423 GCA_030271035.1 Microascus cirrosus | reverse complement strand
GGGCGCTGGGACGGGTGGCATGGGGGACACGCACTGGCGATATTCTGGTTGAGGATATCATCTTCGGCGACGGCGTTGTCGAGAAGCTTCTTCGACTGGGTATCTACAACGAGAACCTTCCACTGAAAGCAATCGCCCTCCGTCAGTAGCACTCTCCCGACTGGTGAGTCCTTGGGCTCTAGGTGCTCACGTTTCCTCTCGTAATATTCCGGATGAGGTTTACGATAACTATAACACTAGAGTATCAGCATCCACCCTCAATTCGCCTCAGGAAACGGAAGCCTCACTGTCCCGCTGTTCCTGAACAGCGGAGGCTGCCATCGTGACGGTTTTGTAGGCGGGCGGCGGCCCGAAGCCGACGCGAGGGGAGGGCTCAAATTTGCGGGTTTTCTCGAGGAAACAGGGGATCGCTCGATCGCTATGGCGGGTTGTCTCTGGAGACCTCAACAAGCCTATTCGCCCAGACAGGAGCGGGAGAAGCTCGTGGCCGAGGTTGCGACATGGAGTAGAGGGTGGTTTGTCTCGGGCTTTGGCGGGGTTTCAAGATCCTTACTTAATATAGCGATAGGCGCCCGTGGTCATAGCTCGTCGCCCACCGGATTAAGCATAAGAACAGCAGGTGGGGTAGTAGACCTCCTTCACTCTCCGCGTGCTACAAAGGCGCCCGCTATAACGCGGGCGAATCCCGTCTCTTGAACGGGAGATCTGCCATGTCGGCACGGAGGTTTTATCTTTGGTGAAAAAGGCCTGGGACGTTGTGTGTACAATAGTATTACAAGTCTATGTATGCTCCATAAATCATTATCGCTTATCAGCTTTCTTCGTCTTCTTATTCCTCGACTTTGCCTTCTCAGCCTCTCGGCCCTTCTTGATAGCACCCACTAGCGCCTCGACCTCCTTCGCCTTCTCCTCCTTGGCTTCTTCCTCCTTTCGCTTTTCCGCCAGCTTCTTCTCCTCAGCCCTCTTCGCGGCTTGCTCCTTCTCCACTTCCTCGATCAGCTTATCGCTCTCCTCCCACAACTTCTTTGCGACCTCTTCATCCTTGACGTCCTGCCTTGCAAAGTCCACCTCCATGCACTCCTTGATCAGCCGGCCGCCGACCCCGCGCCCAAGCTCAGGCTCCATCGTCGCATACAGGAATGACTGTGCCCCGCGCCATGGGCTCTTCAAGAGGAACCAGACGGGCACGTAGCAGGCCATGTACAGCGCAAGCCCCCAGAGCGTGCCTCTCGAAAGCCACCTCCGCATGCCGGGAGACCTCGAGAGACCTGGGTCGACAAATACGACTCTCGCGTTCGCCGGCATCCCGTCGGGTCTCTTGTAAGCGTCGAGATGCTTCTGGAACGCCTGCCCAAACACCATAAGCGCTAGCTTACTTCTGGCGTATGCTTTCCCCGGCGTCCATGAGCTCCCATCCAGCGGCTCCCGAAGCGGTGGCGACGCGATGTACGAGGGACACGTAGCGAGCACGATCCGTACGTCCCTGTCGAAGGGCTGGGCCCGGATGGCTGGGCTTAGAATCCCAAGTAGATGAAAGTTGGCCAGGAAATTCACCATCCACGTCTCCTCTAATCCTTCCTTTGTCGTGACTCGCTTCTTCCCGGGAGGTGTGAGGGTCGCGGCGCACATGATGATCATATCGAGTCTCCGCGGCGGCGAATTGTCAATCCACTTCGTGGCGAACTTCCGTATGCTATGTAGCGAAGCGAGGTCCACCTGCTCTGCATACACCAGCTGGTTCCCAGACTCCGTCCTGACGTCCTCTATGAAGTCCGCTAGGAACGGGTCCGAAGGGCCCACTTGCGTCAACAGCACTAGCTGCGCGCCCCGGGCCGCGAGCTCACGTGTCACATGTTGACCGACGCCAGATGTCCCGCCTGTTATCATCACCACCCTGCCGTGCATGTCGCGCTCAGAGAGGCATATGGAACCGCTGGTGTAGATCTTCAGGAGGACAAGGGCGGCGACGGCGACGATGGTCTCCACGACCAGCCAAGCGTTGTTGCGGAGCCATACCGGGGCGCCATTCTCGAGGACGTAGAAGAGGTAGGGGATGGGCATCGTAGCCGCGGCAGGTGTGTCGAACGGGGCCGCGAGGGAGTCAGCGCTGGTTCATTCCGCCTTTGCGAGTTCGTGGTAGCGAGGACTTGGTGCCCGAGGGGAATTGAAAGAATCAGGGGCGGTTGGAGGCTTCGATTGTTGCAGGTGGTGTGGATTCAAAAGGGGTCCACTTAGTGTCTTTTTTGGGGATCCCCTCAGAGGGTACGCGGTGAGTCCGGCGTTGGGATTAGTCATCATCCTTCTTCTTCAACCGCGAGGCGAGGTGGCGTCCCGTGTCATCCTGGCAAAGGCGCAATAACCTCAGGCGATAGGACAGCACCTTCTGTATTGGGGCCCTAGTAGTATTCACAGGACACATAGACACATATGGAGAGGCAGTAACTCTCCACCAAACCCCGCGACGAAGAGAGGCTACCCAGGCCAGGCTTCCAATTTCCGGCTGCCCCTCGCTGTCAAAACATCTCATCATGTCACAACACTGCAACTCATCTCGGGCCGGGCTTGGATACGAAACAGACTCGTACGACCCAGACGAGTACGATCGCGATGATGTTCCCTTGCAGCACAAGAAGCCCTTTGGTGCGGGTCTTAAGAGGAAGCGCGCGGTAGCTTTCGTGCGCGCCACAGACCCCGAGCTCAACACAACAACCCTCTCCACGCCACCATCGCAAAGTGACAACAAAGACTCCATCGCGGACCTGTACCTAAACCTAGTCATGAAAGAACGAGGAGGCAGAGCGTCGGAACCTGCTCCTTCAAGGTCCTCGGACGATGAGCCGGAGAGGCGCTCGATGTCACAGTCGGCGGCCGCGCCAGGGCAGATATGCCCAGTCTGCAACGTCCCTCTAGATGAAGCGGCGAACTTTCAGAAGCACGAAGCTTCGATACCACACCAGGTCTCCCTATCGCATTCCCACCCGCCCTCAGCCATCGACCGCTCACGCATGGGCCTCTCATACCTCTCTTCCTTCGGCTGGGATCCGGATGCGCGGCGCGGTCTAGGTGCTGAGGGCCAGGGGATCCGGGATCCGATCAAGGTGCAGCCGAAGGACGACACGCTGGGGCTAGGTGTTGTCATTCCGCAAGAGTTCATCGAGAAAGCGAAGGAGCCGAAGCCAAAGAAATTGAGTATCAAGGATCTGAGAAAGAAAGAGGCAGAGGAGAAGAGGAAGAGTGACAAGTTACGGGACTTGTTTTATCGGAGTGATGATGTCCTAAGGCATCTTGGGGCGGGAGGTGTGATGTGAGGATTGACTGGCTAATGACTTTGACACGGCTTGTTATGCATATTTGGAGGAAAATACGGCTTATAGACGAGGCAAGATACCCAAATCAACGCAATTCTTTTGTAACATCAACCCAATCCATCCGTTCCAATGAACCGAATACTTCGACATTACCCCTTCCGTCCGACATACGTTTAAATCATAGCTTGGCCCCAAACTCCACGCTCCCCTTATTTCTCGGCCTTGCCTGAGGCTCCCTATACACGTACCCCTCCGAAACTGGGGTCGCGGGACTCCCCGGCGGCGCACCGGCGACTTTCCATAGACGGTCGGTGAAGAAAACGGGGTGGCGTATCGAGGGATCCATCTGGATGGGCGGGGACACCGTGGGGGTTTTGATCGCTGATTGACGCGGTAGAGGCGGTGCGTATATTTGTGGGGGGTTGTTCATGGTTTAGAGACGAGGAAGCGGTATTTGAGATCTGAATTTTGAGATTTTCGGGAGATTCCCGTACGCTTGTAGGTTCCGTGATCAAGAGGCCGATCGCGGTGTTGCTGGATGAGGCTTGGGAAGCTAAGGGTGAGGTCATTCATTGGCGGTGTGTGCCGAGGTATCGGCTCCCCACAAGCTCCCCGCGCTGGGAGGAGAACAGCCCCATTCATCGCTGGGCCTAGCTTCCCGAAGTTGCTGGTGTCTCCCTGGCCGCCAATTGCGCGTACCCTTTTTAGGCCTTATTTTCGGGCTCCACGTCCGTCTGAAACCCGATAAAGGCGCCGAAATTCACCGGTACCCATGGGCGCAACTATGCATGGGCGGGTCTTCAGACTACTGAACGAGTGCCTCGATAGATCGTAGCCCACATTCGGCTTGAGATATTATAGAAACCAAGTCTCCTGAAACGCTCAATTCAATGGATATCGTATCTAGGTCCTAACTATTTCGAGAACCGCCAAAGGAAC
The DNA here is from genome assembly GCA_030271035.1 of Microascus cirrosus. Taxonomy (NCBI): domain Eukaryota; kingdom Fungi; phylum Ascomycota; class Sordariomycetes; order Microascales; family Microascaceae; genus Microascus; species Microascus cirrosus. The sequence continues at coordinate 127,176 of JAMBUN010000343.1, read as the reverse complement.
AAATCACAGGAACCCATAGAGCCCCTGTTAAGACAAATGGAAAAGAAACGAACGCGCCTTTCGCATAAGAGCCCAGGTCCCGACATCACCAAAAAGCTACGGATTCCTCGCAGCAATGACGATCACAAAGATGATCAGGACAACCACCACAGCCAGCAAGCCCATGAGTTTGATGTTCTTCCACCACATCCTCCTCTTCAAGTCCCTGCTCCGTACCCGGAACTCCCTTGCGCTGCCCCCGAGCCTATCCGTTTTGTCAACCAGCAGATCTAGCCTCTCCCCCCTCTCCAGCAACCCCTCAATATTTCTCGTCATAATCCCCCTCACATCGTCAATCTCCCTCTTCGCCGTTGTAATCGCGTCGTTCTGACCGCCCGCCGTCGTCCCGTAGTCCACCATCAACCCGCGCAGCTCCGTGTTGAAGCTCGCCGCGCCGTAGTTGGGCATGTCAGCGAACTCGCTGCTCGCGGGGAACATCTCGAAGAAGCGGCGCCGGATCTCGAAGAGGAAGCCAAAGGGGATGCGGCGGCCGAGAGAGGACTCGGCCACAACGAGGAAGGTGAGACCGCCGGCGGAAGGGTGCTCCGTGTGCTCGGACGGGCACTCAGCGACATAGTGGATGTAGTGGTTGCCGTGGGTGTAGGTGAGCTTCTGCGGGGTATCGTGACGGATCTTGGGGAGGATGAGGGAGGCGAGCGAGGAGGTCTGGGAAGAGGCCGAGGTGGTGCATTCGGTGAGGATGGTGGCATGGTGCGCTATGCACGCGCTGTATTAGTTAGTATCTGCTCCACTTGAGGGGCAATGCGCGATTCAGGAAGGTACGCCTTACTAGAGGAGCGGCGTGGCCGGAGTGGAGGACGACGCCATGATGGATGATGGTAGTGGTTAGACAGCACGCAGGCAGTGATATAGGACAAGAGCAAATCGAGCTATAGGAAAAATCCTCATCCGGTAGCGCCAAAGCACTGATTCCGAGTCGCCGCCGGTGCGAACTGCTTGAAAGACGATGAACGAGTGTCGAGAATATGTGCCGAGACCGAAGCGATGGGGTCGGGCGCAGGCAGTTGTTCTTGACGGCCTGGCTGCGCGATGACGACGCTGGTTTGTGATTCTGGGCCGCGCTCTGATTGGCCCGCTGTCAGCAGCCGACGCCGGAACATTTGAATTTCCGCCCCGCTAAAATATGGGGACGGCCTGGTCGTCGCGGGTGCATCCAGAAATTTCATTTGCGAGTCGCGGTTCAACATCGACCAGCAGCACTGAACACCCTTCACTCTGCTCATTATCGATCGCGAACGGTTTGCGCTACCTCAATTCAGTCCGCCCTGCTTCCCTGGCGCCATGTTTCCGTCAACATCTTTATTTTGACCACAAGATTGTAGCGCTCGGCAGCTCGCTGCCACACCGTTTCCGCTGCCGTCACGATGTCTCGCATCTTGAGATCCACCACATCCGCCTATAGCGGGCTCGCCGCTTCGAGAAGGACTCCCAGTGTCTGCGCGACCTGCCGGAATGGTTTTGCCCTCGGCCGTACGATACCGCTTGTCAATCTCACGCCTGCCCGCCATGTCCCAGCCAGAGCACTGTTGTCCACTCGCTCAAGGGCCTCAGACGCTTCTCAGTTCGAGAAGACGGTGTACACGCGCTTCAAGAACGTGGCGCTTTCACGGAAGCCGTGGGAAGAGATCGAGAAGCAAGTGACCCCGTTCGGCATCAAGGACATGGACCACCTGAAGCGGGAAGAAAAATTGTTTCTTCGTTCCCTCAGAGCCGTCATGAGCCAGAGGAATTCGGAGTCGGCTCCAGAAAGTGGAAGGAATCTCCTTGATACGCTACGATTTGCGTACATACGCGGCGACGTTAAGGGCTTGTCGTCCCAGGTTTACTACCTCTTTAGAAACTTCCTCCTCCGCAACCGATTCTCCAAGCCGGTCAACAACGTCCAGCGACGGCTCATGGACCTGCGTTATCCCTGGGAATGGTTCCCAGCGACGCGCGCCCTTCAGCGGACCATTCACCTCCACGTCGGCCCCACCAACTCCGGCAAGACATACCACGCACTCAAGGCGTTAGAGAACGCCGAAACGGGCGTCTACTGCGGCCCGCTCCGGCTTCTCGCCCACGAGGTCTACACCCGGCTCGTAGCAAAGGGGAAACCATGTGCCCTTATCACGGGCGAGGAGCAGCGGTTCCCTCAGGATACGGACCGCTACTTCATCAGCTGCACCGTCGAGATGACGCCCTTGAACCATGTGCTCGATGTCGCCGTCATCGACGAGATCCAGATGCTGGCGGATCCGGACCGCGGTTCATCATGGACCGCAGCCTTCTTAGGCGTCCAGGCGAAGGAAGTCCACCTATGCGGCGAGGAGCGAACCGTCGATCTGGTCAAGTCTATCTGTGCGAGCATTGGCGACAACTGCGTCGTCCACCGCTATAACCGGCTTACTCCGCTAAAGACGGCGCCCAGGTCCCTTGGGAAGAGACTAGATAAGCTCGAGAAGGGCGATTGCCTCGTGTCCTTCTCCAGATTGTCCATCCACGCGCTAAAGGCCGCCGTCGAGCGGGAGACCGGGCGCCGTTGTGCCATCATCTACGGCGGGCTACCTCCCGAGACGAGGACGCAGCAGGCAGCCCTCTTCAATGACCCGGACAACGACTACGACTTCCTCGTGGCCAGCGATGCTGTCGGTATGGGTCTGAATCTCGAAATCCGGAGAATTATCTTCGAGACCCTGACGAAACACGACGGATACGATTTCCGGGGGCTCACCGTCTCTGAAATCCGACAGATCGGCGGGCGGGCCGGCAGGTTCAAAACCGCACGGGACGCCATCGTCTCTTCACACACGGCGGGAGAGGACGCCCCTCTCGCCCCTAACGCGGACGTCGAGAAGTACGTCGAGCGAGCCGTGGCGGAGGAGGAGAAGGTCGGGATTGTGACGACGCTAGACCCCGCGGACCTTGTTGGCGTGAGGGAGAATCTCTGGAAAGACGCAAGGCAGATCCGCTCGGCCGCCATTGTTCCCCCCGTCGCCTTCATCGAGAAGTTTGCCTCCTTCTTTCCGAGCGATACGCCTCTCTCCTTTATCCTCATGAGGATCCAGGAAGTAGCAAGCGTGTCGGAGCGGTTCCAGCTGACCATTAAGGACGATTTTCTCATGGTCCTCGACGCGATCCATGAGTTCCCGCTGTCCATCTCCGACCGACTCGTCCTTATGACCGCGCCAGTGACCCTCCGCGCCTTCGGAAGCCGAGACGCCATCAAGGCAGTGGCGCGTTGCCTTGCCGAGAAGCGCGGCGGCCACATCCTCGATATGCCGGAGATCAACCTCGAGGTGCTCAACGCGAAGCCGGAGAACCTCACGGCGGAGCAGAGCACGATCTACCTGTCGCACCTCGAGGCGCTGCACCACGCGGTGGTGCTCTACCTCTGGGTATCATACCGGTTCCCGCGCATCTTCACGAGCCAGGCGCTCGCATTCCACGTGCGGGACCAAGTGCAGCAGAAGATCAACGAGCACCTCGCGTCGGTGAGCTTCACGGACGAGTCCAGCGAGGCGCGGAGGTTCAAGCAGAGGAGGCGGGCCGAGAGGAGGATGCAGCTGCGGAGGAGTCTGCTGGGAGAGCAGGCAGAAGAGGTGCAGGTCGGGGAAGGGCCTGGGCGGTGGACCGAGGAAGGCCATGAGGAGCCGTTGACGGACGAGCCTACGGCGGCGCCGGAGGACATGGCGCCCTTGGCGGAAGGGGGGGAGACTCAGCCGCCTCCGAGTGCGTAAGTGGTTTCGAAGTTTTGTATCATTTCTGTATGCTCTGGAAGGGTGTAAAATAGGCAACTCTGCCGTGTACTATAAGCTTTATGTAAAGATTCTGGAGAGTTATAGAAGGGGAGCCATAATAGACGCATAGCTTTCTGGTTCCAACCTGTTACTGGAGATTGTTTGCTCGGGCTTTCCGGTGGGCTCGGTGTGTGTGGGGTAGAAGGGTACATGGAGGACCCCGCACCTCCCAGCTAGCTATTACGTAGGGTGCGCTCCAGGCAGCTCCAATGCCGCGAAAGCTCCTTCCCACCCTCACGGAACTTCTAGACACGTCCCGCCACACCACGCGTTCCACCCAGACGAACTTTCACCAACTCTACACTCACCTCCTTCAACTCCCATCACAACAACCTAACAGGCCCCAAGGAAAGAAAAGAGACAGAACTCCCCTCCGCAACCATGGCCGAAGCCAAGACGCGCCCCGCCTTCATCCCCCTCGAGGCCAACCCGCAGCTCATGACAACCCTCCTCCAGAAGCTCGGCGTCTCGCCTGCGCTGGCCGTGCACGACGTCTACTCGCTGCATGACCCGGACCTGCTCGCCTTCGTGCCGCGGCCGGCGCTGGCGCTGCTGCTCGTGTTCCCCGTCAGCAAGGCGTATGAGGCACACAGGGCGGAGGAGGACGAGGGGAGGGAGGAGTACAAGGGGAGCGGGGAGGGAGAGCCAGTCATCTGGTATAAACAGACGATACGGAATGCGTGTGGTCTGATGGGGCTTTTACATGCTGTTTCGAATGGGCCCGCAAGGGGCTTCATCCGTGAGTTTACCTTGGCTTTTTCCGTTCCGCTACTAGATGCACTTTCACACTCCCGTGCACAAGGCATCTATTCTAGGGCTGGATAGCTGACGGTTTACCAGAGCAATCCTCCACCCTCGACACCCTCATCAAGCAAGCCGTTCCCCTCCCCCCCGCCGAGCGCTCTGCCCTCCTCGAGACCAACCACGAGCTCGCCTCTGCCCACCGCGAGTCCGCCTCCCAGGGCGCCACAGAGGCGCCCGAGGCTGAGGCTGACATCGACCTGCACTACGTCTGCTTTGTCAAGACGGAGGACGGCAAGTTGTGGGAGCTGGATGGCCGCCGGAAGGGCCCTATCGAGAGGGTCGTGCTGGCGGAGGATGAGGATGTGCTGAGTGAGAAGGCGCTTAGGGAGGGGCCCCTTAAGTTCCTTTCAAGGGAGGGGGCGGATCTGAGGTTCAGCTGTGTGGCGCTTGCGGGAGCGCTAGATTAAATGTGGGTATCTTTCAGGTGCTGGAAGGGCGAGGCTGCGAGAGCACTGATCATGGAGTTGATGTTCTTCATGGGTTAGGAGGATCAGGCAGCGGAGGATATGATTATGGGGGCAATGCTTTACATGTGTTAGACGGGGCAGAAACGTGGGGACGTTCTTCATGAGATCAATGCCCTCTACGTGTTAGGAGGACAGGCCGCGAGTCGATGAAGGGATTACATTGACATTTCATAGCGTGTTCTCCCAAAGTCATACAGGCCTATTGGTACATGTCCGTGTGGTGACTTGTCCCCTAGTAGTAACAACAGTAACGGCGCCTCCTCGACTAACAACAGCGTCTCTTCGACAAGCAGACGTTGCCCCCCCTAACAAACAACTGCTCCCCACCCTTCCCATCGTCCCAGCAGGCTCCTGATCAACAGGACCATAACCAACAGCAGTACTGCCCTCCATATGCGTGACGTGATTGCTTGCTCGGAGCGGGTTGCCAGAGGAACTATTTGTAGAGGAGTATAGGAATGTACTTGGTTATGTTTATGAGGGATTGCTACTGTTCAGGCCTTTTGGTGACTTGGTGATGCTGGATGTCTGTCGAAATGGCCAAAATCCGCTCGGGCGCTCCCGTAACCCGTGACTATTAGTATCGCTCACTTCACTAGAGATTGGCACTTTCCCACAACACAATACCGAAGTAACTTGACACCATAGATAACTTTGTAGGTGAAACATCGCATCACCCCTTCATTCATCGTACCCTAGATAAGGCGCTAAACAAGTTGCAGCCAAATCCTCATCTAGCGCCGTGTCCAACCCACCGCCCATAACCAGTCCCGCCCTCCCAGGAAACGCCAATACCAGACCACCCGAACAAAGGGAATATTGTAGAGCAGCTACGTGCGAGTTATTCCGGAGGCTAAAGCTCCTTACGGAGACTCCTACGGCGCCTCCTCGAACTCGTTAACCCCGTTAACCTCCTTCCTCCTCTCCCTCAACTTCGCCTTGCTCTCCTTTCTCATCTTTATCGCCCTTTTGATATCCCCGGGTTTAACCCCAGCGCGTCCCCCCTTTAATGACCCCGCCCGCGACAATACGTCCTCGTACTCCCCGCTCTTGCGCTCCTCGACGTCCGAGAAGATCCTTGATCCGGGTCGCGGTTTGGAGCCCACGGAGTAGAACTCCTCCGATTGGATGCTGCCCACCGAGCTGCTCCGGGGAGAGTGCCGGCTCGAGCGGTGCGTGCCGGCCGAGTGCCGGCTGCTTGCTGGCCGATGGAAGATACGCGTGGGGGATAGGGGCTGTGTGAGCGGGAACTCCTCGGAAGGAAACTCTGGTATCGCGTCAAAGAGGCCGGGTAACTGCATCCCGCGGAAGCCGTAGCCACTGTCATTGAACAGAAGGCCTTCATCATCGGGGGACTTTCTCGGTTTCGGATCGTCCAGGTCGTCATCCTCATCCGACAGGTAGTCGTCGATGTTGAACGAGGGCGACCTCTCGTTCCGCACGACTGTCACGGGAGAGCCGGCTACGCCCCCATTTTCATCTTTACCCACACCGTTCATAGAGTGGCTAGAGGGGAGGGCGGGAGAGGGCGGCGCATCTATTGATGTCTGTGCGGTATGTAGACTCTGCGGCCTAGGAAACGGGCTCGACCACACGCTATCCGTCGTCGGGGTCGTAGACGACACAGACGAGTGTCTCAGGCTACTCCCCCGTACCGGCACAGTTTCGGCAATCTCATCGAGGCGGCCACGGCCCCGCGACGGCAGGCTGCGCGTACGGTCGTAGGACGATGAAAGGCTGGCCACGGCGTCGCCACGTCGAACGTAGGGTGAAGGGGCAGGGGATGTCGTCGGGTCTGCGGTGGACTCGATGTCGATGCGGCCGAGACGGTAGCTATTCGACCAGTCTAACTCGCCGAAAGTGGGGTGTGCGTGGGATTGCTCGCTTCCGCTGGACATAGGGCGGAGATCATAATCGTTTAGGGCCTGCTTGCCCGTGCGGATGGGGAGCGAAACGGCAGAGTCTTGCAACGGGGGGATCGACTCGGAGTCTGCGGTTCCAGAGCGCATCCTGCTGTTCGAGCGCTTTCTCCTAGCCGCGATGGTCATCTTGGGCGCCTCCTGAGAGAAGCTCAGGTTGCTAGCATTGCTGCTCGTCCTGGGCCGTTGCTTGCTGTCCGTGGAGTAACCCCTGCTCAGGCTCACCGGCCGCTGCCTTCCTGCGAGGTCGTTGCTCGACGCCGCGTACATCACACTCCCGTGTATTGACTGTCGGCCCCTGGTCAGCTGGTCCGACCGCTGCCTCTCGTGGGCGGTGGAACCGCTAACGGACCTCGGCCTCGACACACTCCCGGAGCTCCTTGGAATAAGCCCCTCAACCCGGTTTGAGAGCGGCCAGTTGTGGCTCGAGTCCGGCTCCTGAATGGGGTATCCCCTAACAGAAGGGGCCCGTTCAGAATCCGCGGCCCCGGAGGGTTGTCGGCTATGTGAACTAGTTAAACTTTTTGTGGCATCTGGCGAAGCAGCCAGTCTGTGTAGATGAAAGGGCAGCTCTCTGTCCCCGGACACTGAGCCGTGATACGAGGTGTTCCGCGACACTGGAGGCCGAGCTAGCTCCACGCTCCCGCTCAGCGCAATATTCCGGTCCGCCACGTCCTCGCCATAGTTCCTCGCGCCCGCCGCCGCGACCCTCGCGTGGAAGTCAGCGGGGTTGATCTTCGACTGCGCATCAAGCAGATCCACCCACGCCGCGGCTCCGCCGCTTCTTGATGACAACGAGGAGTTCCGGCCACGACCGTGAGAGCTAGCTGGGCGCAGAGGGGGGTGGATGATGGGGTTGTGGTTGAAGTGGAACTCCTCGTCCGGCTCCGGGGCTTGATGCGGGGTGGTGGAGCGAGGTTTCTTGAAGGAGACGGGCGGCGCGCGCGAGTCGCGCCTGAAACGGGAACGTGCGCGCTGGTGGCTGCTGCTGCTGGTACTAGGGCGGCCGTTCGGGGCGGTGGTGGGACGCTCTGGTGGTAGGTCCCGCGAGGCGCGCTCGATGCTTTGTATCGGATGGGGAGGGGGCAAGCCTGTTACGGGACTGCTGGGTTCGTTCGTGTCGACTCTCCTAGGTACGTGTTTCCGGACTGGGGGTTTGTTGCCGGCAATTGGGTATGTGCCTGCGTACGCAGCGTGTAAGCGTATAGTCTTTCTTCAAGATTGCAGTTCGCTTTCCCCTCGTCAGTGATTGGGACACGACGGGGACTTACCTTTCACCGGGGGTTGCGACGGCGCAGTGGAGTCGTACGCCTGGGCCTTGAGCGGCGCGCGTAGGCGCTCGTTCTCCCGTTTGAGGAAGCTCAAGAGGCCCATCGTCACCAGCAGGCGGTAGCCATAGGAGAGTGGAGGAGTTACACGATTTCAGACTCCGCAGTTGTCCGCGATTTCTTCTCGTCCCTCTTCGCAGTCTCCTTCACTCACTTCCTTTCGATCCTTCGCAAATAGGTTTTGTCCTTCGCCCGGTGAGTCCGTTTCGTGAGTTCGGTGAACAAGTTGGGACAAAGGCCGGGGCGGGACCTTGTAAATTGCGCAATACGTCACAAGCCGGAGCTTCTCGTCCGCAATTCACTGACTAGAATCACACAATAAAAGTCCGGCACCGCGACGGCGAATAGAGTCTTCGTAAAGTTTGCAAGCCGCAAGGAGAAAAAAAGAGAGATTTACACAAAAGGAGGGGTGACGGAAAGGTGCGACAGTGAGAAGCACGCCGCCATGATACTATAAGTATCGGGGGGTCCAGGAACCACAGCGGGTCAAGTAGGCCTTTTAGGACCAGGGGCATGAACGGAGCTAAGGTGGGCTAGTTGGCGAGTTTGGAGGTACATGGAGGGGGCGTGTGTGTGCGGAGGAGGGGGTGTGGAGATCTGGGTCTGCAAGCGGCCAGGGGTGAAGGTGGGTGTGCGGGCTTCGCGCGCAGCTATCCGAACGGAAAACAGTTGCGGACAAGAAGATTAGTCGGGAAGAAGCACGGAAAGTTCGTGTTCTCCGTTTGAAAAGCCATGCGCGGATTGATCCCTGGCTTGGCTTAGCTTGCCTCCTAGCCCGTCGTGGAGAAACGTTGGGAGACGGATATCCGATGTTGTGGTTTGCATATTGGTTGCCATTATTATTGCCCTCCGCGCCGTGGTTCGCAGCGATCGGCGGACCTGGGAAACACGGCTCCTCCCTCGTCGTCTGATAATCTGTATCAGAAGGGAACATTCTCCTGGGCCGTAATCCATGGGACGATCACCCCGCAATCCACATTCTTGACGCCCGCTCCTACAGGATCCCCTTCAACCCAATAAGTTCGAGATGAAGAACGGGGAGCCTTCGAAACGCGAAATGGCCGGGTAAAATCCCCTCTGTTACAAAACAAGCGCGGCCGCGCACCAAGCGAGGCGGGATGTATCCCCTCCTGCGCTCTGCCTGCCCGCCGCACCTCCCATCGAATAGGACGTCCGTGACCCGTTTGCATTTCCCGTTCTGGGGTGCGCGAACGGAAGCGTGCGCTTTCCGGTGGGTGGGCAGCGGCAGGTGGATGTGCCGCGCCGTTCCTGCGCCATTGTCATGTTGCTATTGTTTGCTCGAGCTTGTTTTTATTTCCTTTCGAGTTAGGCGAAATTTTATGTGTGCCTTGAGAGTTCGCGATCGACGATGTAATCGCGTTTTCGCGGGGAGTAGGGGGACCTGCTTGGCGAGGGAATTATCTGGCCCACAAATCCCCATCAGAGACTCGGAGCTGGTAGTTCCTTGATCCTCGCATGGTTACATCAAGGTCCCTTTGGTGCACCTTCGTCTGCACGGTCCCCGCTTCTCCCCAACCGCTTCGACGAATGGCAGACGAACTGCGACCGCGACTACAAATATTCGGAAATAGCGTCCACTTCTCTCCGGCGGCGCCGACACCCGAGGAATGGCCAAGCTATCCACCGCGGAATATTCTACACTGCTGACGCCAGGTCCAAGGCTCATCCTTGCTCGCGAACTCACCGTCTGCCTCCTTGCAGCCAAACTATCGAGATCCAGTGTCATCGCCATAACCGGATACGACAGCACAGCCCGCCGGACACCGGCGAAGGGGGTGTGTATGTGTCACCGCAGTAGCGCAGCTGGATATGCGAGTGCGCTAGCGGTCCGAGCATGCAGGTACCTTTTTTCTCTGGAGAAGCAAAGGCTAAGCCTGGATTCGCTGCGTCACGAGCTGACCTTGCATGAGTGGGTCGCGCAGAAACGCAGAAATGCGGACACGACCAACACGGAACCCCTTCACAGATGTGTGTGTCTTGAATCTTTTCTCTATATGTGTGTACTTGCCGACTTCTTGATCGCCCGCCAAACTTAAATTCCCACTCCGGGGTTCCCGTTCCTGGACTCAGCATGATGACGGCGTGAGGGAACACGCACCTGCGGAGCACCATCCGGCTTTTTCTCTTTCTTTTTCTCTTTCTTTTTTTTTTTTTTTTTTGGCTTGGCTTAGCGCATGATTAGGGCGTTTCGCTAAGAAACCCTGTTGCCGCTCGCGTTCCTGATGGGCCAGACAGGAGTACTCATATTCGCCGAGCGCAGTGCCGGCAACCCGCTGAAAAACGTGGATCATCCCTGGAGGCGAGGACGCATCGCAGCTGAAGCGGGTCTGCTGTGTACGCGCAGGCGCTATATACTGCAATGGCGGGAGCCATTTTGGCCAGTGGATCGGCCTCAAGATCGGCCTCAACGGTCGGATGCATTCCCCTTCCCTCGCTTTCTTCCTTCTTTTTTTATTACCACTGTTAATACCGAGGTTTCTTGATCTCCAGACGAGCCGATCGCCATATTACCATCAGCCACGATCCAACGTTGCAAGGGCTACAGGCACCTCCTGCGACTGGGCGGGGCAATTCTTGCCAGGGTGAGGGCACTGCTGGGGAAAAGCGGGCTCTTCAGGTCCCCACCGGTTCGTCACTGCCTTACGTCTTTGCTCACCGAAATGGAGGTGGGCCGTGACCACCAAGTGTCACAGCGAGCTTGACGCCACGGGCGGTGTGGGACATTCCAGAATGTGACGGACTGGCTGGTCTCGTGTCTCACTTGTGACAAGCCTCTGGTAATCCCCACGCGCCGCCCGTGGCTTTGTGGAGATGAGAGGTTGGTGATGGGTGCGCATGCGCAGGCGCCCGACTCACGTTCGATGGATTCAATATTGGCGCTGAAGAATATAAGCAGTTTGGGAACCATGGCTCCCAGGGTCGTCTTTCAGGTAGCCAAGGGCAAAACATTTTTGCCGCTAAATGTCCAACCGAACGCGCTGTGGCCTGGTAACCAACGATGTTCCCAGTTACCGTGAACTAAGGTCATATCCGAGCCGATGATTCGCGCTCCGCGGAATAGATTAGCCCGGAGGTCCCGCGCCTCAAGACCTTGTCCCTGCCAGTATATTTTTGTCGCCAACCCCATAGACATGGCACAACAGCCTTATGCTCTGCTGTATCTTTTCTGGTGTTGCAACAGAGAGAAAGAAAAGCAAAGACACTCCGTTGCCGCGAACGTCTCATAGGTCATAACTTTCCGCCTTATCGCCCCCAATCCCAGCGTCAATGCTGCCGTTCTGCTTAATTCTTCGAATAATGACGTCAAGTTCGCACTGGTAAAAGGCGAACACATTTGCAATGCGAGTGCATGCTCCCCCGGCCAGTTTTTGTCCTAGGCGACAGACGAGTGGTGGGAGTCGGCGGGAGCCGCCCGAGCGGGGATAAAGTTTGTTCAACGAGAACCCTCCGGGTATTCTTCAGAGGCAAACCCATCACTTTGTCTGGAAACCCCGGCAAGCATATTAGGATTGGTATGAGGTGGGAGTCGCAGACGTACGGCGGCGGCAGGAACTCGGAGAACTGCCGAGGTTGCTTACGAGGGACAGGGGTCGTCCGCGATATCATTTTCAGCTGCTCTCGAAGATTCTCAAAACGTGGACCCCGGGTTCATTCCAGCCTGATGATAGCCCTGTACATGGGTAATTAACGCTCCCAGGGGAGTCGGTCGTACAGTTGACATGAGAACCTAGTCCCTGTTTATCAATAAGCTCCCCTCTTTTCATCCAGCGTTCTTGCCCGATGCATATCAACGAGTAGATGCACGGATACGATGATCTGACTGACCGCTGGCGGCGGTAGATCCTTATTATGCCCAGCAGTCTGGGGAAGCTCACACCCTCACTATCCTCAACGACGTGAATGCCCGCTCGGCGTTGGCTCTCGGATCCCTTCCACAAGACAAGCGATCAAAGCGCCCGTAAAATGCACAGCTAACAGAATCTTTCGTCACGGATTTCGGTGACGGCCAATACCTGGCCGAAGACACGAGAACGCCATTTTCGTTCATGGGATACAGGGTGGTGAAGAGGAACCGGAGTGGGAGGTCTTGCACGACGTTTATTTATCTGCCTGGCGTACCTCCTTACCCATGTCCGTGGCAGCAGTCGGGGGGTCGCTTTCCCATTTAGTTAGGGAGACTCACACCTCGCATCGGTGATGTCATGGCCGACCACTTCTCCCCCATACTTTGTGGTATCCGAATAAGACAACGCTTCCGGCACAGAGTCGTCTTTCCACAGCAATGTCCAACGGATCCTCCATTAAAGAGCACCGGCGTTAACGGCGCCACTACCGCTGTTAGCAATTTCTGGGCGGAACACCGCCAGAGCTGTGGCAGCTCCGCGCCGGCTAAGACTCGGCTATACCCCATAAGCCGGGCTCGGCGCCATTCCCATGCCGACCAGCGGGCAGCGGCGGCCCCCTGAACCCCTAAGTCCGAAACCAGAACTCTCATCGAACTGCGAAGAGCCTTGACCACGTCACCCCCGGAGTTCCATCCCTCTCCAATTGGGCTGCCCTCCCTTAACTCCGGCGAAGCCGGGCGTCCACCCCAGCCGTCAGCGTGTTTCGCAAATCCCGCCTCCCGCCTCCCGCCCATAAGAGCATCTTGCAGCCACTCACACGGCCGGTAATGCTCAAGCAGCAGACAAGTTCCGCTCTTCTCCTCCGCTCCCGAGTCTACCTGCCCGTATCGCCTGCGCCGGGTCGACTTTCCGTTGAGGAGCGACCGAAGAGATATAGACGTAAGACCACCATGGCTTCGCAGAGCGGGTCCGATTCACAGGGGGAGACCGAGACCGCCGGGCGAAGGTTCGGAGGCCCGCTGTTCCCGCTGAGCTACAAGGATGCGGTTTACCAATGGGTGAGCTCTAGCCTCGAGTAATACCTGTGATCGGTTCTATGCTGATGTCCTTGGTTCCAGTGGACCAGTGTGACGCCTCTCAGCGCGGAGCGGGCTGTCCTGTCCCATATACCCTACCTTCGCGATGCAGCCGAATATTTCGCCTCCAACACAACTCCGGACCAAACGCATAGGTTCGATCCGTTTGGTACACGGATATGGAGGACACAGATGGTCCAGCTATCGGGGAAGAACCGCGCCATGAACGAGTACTCTATCGAGCGCGTGGGGGAGGATGTAAAGGAGACGCTCGTCATGCTGCACGGCTACGGGGCTGGGCTGGGCTTCTTCTACAAGAACTTTGAGCCCTTGACGCGCATGCCGGGGTGGAGGTTATACGCCCTGGACATGCTAGGCATGGGTAATTCAGTACGTCGGCGCCTTCCCTTGGGACGCTTATGAAATCTCGCTACTAACCCGCCCACAGTCACGACCCCCCTTCAAGGTCCATGCGACAGACAAGCAGGGCAAGATAGCCGAGGCGGAAAGCTGGTTCGTCGATGCCCTCGAGGAATGGCGCGTCAAGCGCAACATCGACAAGTTCACCCTCCTCGGTCACTCCCTGGGCGGTTATCTCGCCGTATCCTACGCCCTCAAGTACCCGGGCCACATTAAGAAGCTCATCCTCGCCTCACCCGTCGGAATTCCCGAGAACCCCTACGCCGTTAGCGAAGCTCTGCCCGAGCCAAGCGAATCGACCATGGAGGCCGAGTTCACTGAGGACCAGGAGTCCCTAACGAAGGACCGCAAGAAGGTCCAAGCCCGGGCTAAAGCGACATCCACGACGAACGCCCCGAACCGGCGGCTTCCTCCCTGGCTTGTCTGGCTTTGGGACGCCAACTTCTCGCCCTTCAGCATCGTGCGTCTGACCGGGCCCCTGGGGCCAAGGTTTGTCTCGGGTTGGTCCTCCCGCCGTTTCAACCACCTGCCGGCCGCCGAGGCGCAGTCCCTTCACGATTACTCCTTTGCCATCTTCCGGCAGAAGGGAAGTGGCGAGTACTCGCTCCCGTACATCCTCGCGCCCGGCGCATATGCGCGGAATCCGATTGTGAACCGGATCGCCGGCGTGGGGCGGCAGGTAATATCGCAGTCCGAGGGGAAGACAATTCGCGAGACGGGAATTCCTGTCGTGATGATGTATGGCGAGAACGACTGGATGGACGCCGCGGGCGGGTTTGCTGCGGAGCAGAAGCTGAGCGAGGCGCGGGAGCTGGCGTTGTTACAGGGGACCGAGGAGGAGAGGAAAAAGGAGAATGGACAGGCGAAGGTTCTGATCGTGTCGAAGGCGGGGCATCATCTCTACCTAGATAATGCGGATGAGTTTAATGAGCTTATGAGGAAGGAGCTGGAGGAGACGATGGCAGAGAGCCGGCAGGAGTGATGGAATGGGCTGAGGGGAGTACAAGGGGCGTTCTAAGCATTGCACTTGTAGGGATTTAGACGTACATTTTCATTTCCATAAATATAGATAGACGAAAGATAGCGTTTGTTTCGATCCTTTGTACATATTACGGCTTACCCCGGGATGTCTGACGAACTATATCATCATCAAGTGTGACAAAATTTATGCGAAGTCTATAGCCCGGTCTTAGCGAAGACCTGAAGCAGTATTTCAGGAAGTGATCCTGGTTCGCCTATGAGGACCGGTCGAGAAGACACGAAGATACGCAGACATGCCTAGGAAATCCGGCGGTTATTCTAAAGCTTAGCTATGTGAGAGTTAAACCCGAGACTTTCTAATTCTACCTCATCAAGACTCATATTGGTGCCAGTAAGATGAGGGTTGGGGCTCTCTCTGGGAGCGCCTTGCACAGGTGCTTAGTCATCACAAATACCATGTGCATCACTCCCCAACGACCAAAGCCCGAGATCCCATCCGAAACCTTCCTAAACAGCACGAGTAGAGCAATTGAAATCAACGCAGCGCCCTTACTGGAGCTTTCCAGCACGCTAATCTCTATGTTTGAGGCTTTATATCACGTCATGTTACTGCGTACGATATAACTGCGGCTACGAACGCAACCCACTGGGCCCCTTGGGCACCCGACCCGCCTGACAATCCTGGCCCACTGACCGATACTTACCGGCCGTGTCTCGAGCTTCCTGTTCTTTCCGCCGTCCTTTCCCTCCGGTGATCTTGATAAACTTGACTCTCTACCTTCCTTTAGCGATCATACACCCTCGCGCCCCCTACGATGGCCGACTCCGTCGACTCCCTCGTTAAGGGCGCCCCCCTCCCCGGCACCAAGGCCGTCGGCGGCACGACCCCGGTGACCCCCTCGAAAGAAGGCGACCCGCTGAGCCACACCCCGAGCTCACCTTCCATGATCTACCTCAACCTCCTCATCCTCGAAGCCTCCCTCCGTGCCCAGTACCTCGAGCTCCGCGCCCGCCGCCGCCACCACACCTTCTTCCTTTCCATCCTGACGGCTTGGATCGCCGGCTTCGGGTACGCGCTCTTCCTGGCGCCGCGCGCGGATGGCCGTGGTCACGGTGGCTCCGAGTACTGGGGTCTGGAAGTCGCGGAACAGGTGTGTTTCATGGGCGGCGTGATCACTGCGATCTTGGTGTGGGGCACGGGTATATGGGACCGCGGTGTCAAGTGGCCGCGACGCTGGTTCGCCATCTCGAACCGCGGACTGCGCGGCTTTAACTGCAAGCTCGTGCTCCTGCGTCGGCCGTGGTGGGCCGAACTCTTCTCGACGGTGGGCTTCTTCCTCACCTACGGCCTCTTCTCGCACACCGCTAGCTCGTCCTACCGCTTCGTCGATCCCACTATTCTTCGCGAGGTCGAGAAGGAGCTCAATATCCGCGGCGAAACACACCCGTCGCTCCCGATTGTGGTGGAAGACGAGGAACGGGCCGGACATGAGGAGGACCTTGCGCCGGGGGGCGACTACGTCAAGTTGTTGTTGCTGCCGAAGTACTTCACGGCTAACTTCCGCGAGAACTGGGACATCTACCGCACAGAATACTGGGAGAAGGAGAATGAACGGCGAGCACTCCTGCGCGCCAAACTAGAGACCAAAGGCCGTGAGTATGCTCGCCAGCGCTGGGGTGCCCTATGGTGGCTCCCGTGGCACCAGGCCGAGATCAACCAACACCTCGGCCGCGTACCGACGAGACCCGCTACGCACCACAGGCCGTACGCTGCGGAGCACAAGCACCATCGGAGTGGTAGTGTCCGCCGGGGTTCAACAAGCTCGTCGCGCAGCCCGACGCCGACGATGGACGGGGAGGACCCGGTCCCGGCGAGAAAGGGGAGTCCCGGTGCAGAAAAGGCCAGAAAGAGGCTTTCGACTACCTCAAGGGGACACAAGAGGCGGGAATCTAGGTCCGTGACGCCTGAGCACCCGTCGCCGCTAGGGAAGGACAGCAATCTGGGGACTGAGGGGAAAGGTGTGAGGAAGTCACCTTCCAGGGGAAGTGTTGGGTCGGTGAAGGTGGGTGAAGAGGGAGAGCGTGGAGATGAGAAGGCGAGCCGGAAATAAGGGTTAGGAACACCTTGTACGATTATGATTGATATGCATACGAGCATTCTAATCCAACACTGGGCTTTCAGTGTTAATCTACGAAACATATGATTGCGTCCTGTCTGTGGAGGCGGAGATAGAAGGAAGTGATAAGCCCAAACCTGTGGTCCGCCAAAACATCTCGGGGTCGAAGTGCAGCTAGTTGACGGATTTTCCAGTGTTCTTATCTCTTGGGCTGTTGTGTACGTTGGCTACCTTGAGAGGACCCCTTGGGGTTGGGCATCCGAAACTCTTAGACACGACATATAATAGTAGCGGCTCCAGAGACTCCACGAACCGATGGCACCTTCCCACTAACGAATCAGCTCAGCAAGCTCCTTGTGGCGTTGCGGCAGTTGCCTGCTCACCGGTGACTCTTTCCCCCACTGTCACGAATGTCGGTCGCGCCTGCGCCCTCCCGCTTTACCCATGTCAAGTTGGTGTCCGCAGTATGAGGGCAATCGTTCTCCTCTTTAAATCTCTCCGACGGGCTTTCGATATCCCCAGTATGAACTCACTTCCATCCACTATCAAATAGCCCAATTCCATCACTTCCAAAAACTCGTTCTATCCCACGGCCCCCGTTAACTTCTAACCTTTAACAACCCCCGTTCGTTGGAGTCTGCCAATACCCCTGGGGCTAGTGTGCCCTTTTCGCCGGTAACCCGCGGGGCTAATCCGGAGTTGCTGATCCCCCTGTTGGTCGCCTGTCCGGCCCGATCATAGCTCCTGCGGCTGTGATTGTGCCTTGCAGCTTGGAGGGTTAAGGATCGGCGTCTGTGCATCTTGACTAGTCCATCAAACCTAAATAGAATATTTGGACGTCTTCGTCAGCCTGACTCGCCGTCTTAGTAGTGGCAACAGCCACCCCTCAACATAGACTTGACCGAGCATTACTGACGTCATTTCTAGTGAAACTAAGCGGCGAAGTCATCGGGTTATCTCCATCGCTGTTGCTGATCAAGCGCCACAGGCGAAGCCACCTCCCGGCGAGTCCCAGAGATCTGCAACTGGTCTTCCCGGAAGATCGACGCGGCCCGCCGAGCTCAGATTACGGACTGACAAATGCGCCCCATCGTTGCCAGGGCGTCGTTCTCTTGGGGGCCGCGGCGGGTCCGGTGGAGATTCCCAAGGTGCGTGCATGATCACAGCTTGGCCCTCCGTATTTGTGGGGTCGGGCGCGCCAAGCCGGCGGCTTTCAGGTGCCCCGGAGAGCTGTCGACAGCTCCGGGAGGAGCTGAAGCGAGCGTACACGCTGTAAGGAAGATATGGGGGCCAAACATCCACTTGACCGGGGCTCGTCTACCCGCACGGGGCTTTCCTTTCAGCTATTGCAGATCAAGATGCCTCTCATCTCAGGAGATCTCCTTAACAAGCTTGTGATAACATGTGCTCTGCTGAATCCTATCTCGCTCCCTCCTCCTGTTCCGATTGAAGGGAATGGACTGTGCCCGGGAGCAGCCATAGGCTTGTCTTGAGACTAGCTACCACTGTGTCTTAGGGTTCGCCCCTAGCGAGGCTTACTTGGCCTGGGTCTACTTCATTGGTTATTTAGCCCCTGGATGAAGTCATCACGATATGAGGTTTTCGATGTGGCTTGAAATTTAACCTTTACCTTCGCCGGTTCCTTACTCGCTACCCAAGTCCACGTCCCTCTTACTGGGACCTCGTGTCCTGTTCCCTGAACAGCTCGCGGGATCGAAACTCATTTTGCTCCGGTTGGATCTCCTCAATTTCGAGATAAAAGCAGGCTTCCTTTCTAGCCCATCGCATGATATCCGTCATGCCTCGAGTCCGGTCACCTACTACACCGCCCTATTACGACTACCGGGATGAGTTCGGTCGCCGTCGAAGCACCCCGGTCTTCTCCTCAGAACCCGGTGGAGGAGCCTCGAAGTCGTATCCGAACATCCTCTCACCACCTCCAAGCCCTAACGTATCACGGAACCGCAATACAAGCGTGTCATTCTCGCAACGTCTCCGCTCAAACTCGGGACTATCGCTGCATATGAATGAGGATGCCCTCAGGCAATACACGGACTACAACGCCGACGGGACTTCGAGAGGTCCGCTCTTCAGGCCGTTCAGTTGGCAGTCGCGGGAAGGAGACTCGTCCGACAGCGGTCGACGTTGCTTGATCCTAGATGAGGGTCAGGAGTGGGACTTGCCAATTCCAGACGTTTTTGGCCTGGAGATCTTTCAAATGGTGTTGAAGGATCCGTCAGCTGCAGCTGGGCTATTGAAGTTTTCACGAGAGTCAGGATACGGCATCGATATGGCGTATCTTGCGAAGGTGAGTGACACCACAGGTCTTGAAACGTGGGAGCCGGAGCTTTAACGCGCTGTCTTGTTAGACGCAAGAGTATTCTGCTGTCATAACCCACTTGGAGTCTGTGCTTTATACTATATCGACCAACTACACTTCCGTCACCACAGCGTCTCCCATCCCGTTACCAAGCCACGTATCGAGGACTTTGAACAACGATCTCAGGTATGTAACAGGAACGATCCTGCCAGGCCTAGACTCCTTGTTTCTTGAATCCAGAAACTGTGTCGAGCAAAGGGTTCTGAAGGATTTGTATCCTTGCTTTGTGAAATATAAGCTCGCCCTTGCTACTACGGCGTCTCTTGCGTCAAACATCCGGATGCCGGAGGCAGAATATCCAGGTCTTGCCTCGGCATTTTGCATCACGGATGCACAGAATAGGGACCGGATCCAGTATGCGTCGGATGACTTTGGTGCCTTGCTAGGGCGGGATCACGACGAAATAATCCACGGGAACATTACGACGCTTCAGGGCGCTACGAATCCGGAAGCAGCCCTTCGTATGCAGCATTGCATGTCAAAGGAGCAAGAATGCGTCGAATTGGTCGTTAGCCACCGGAAGGACGGTGAAGCCTTCTGGAACTTGGTCTATATTTGTCCCATCCCAAATCCAAATGGAGTGCGACGACGCTGTCTTCATTCCTACGTCAACGTATCCGATCGAATCAGGTCCTCGACGGATGTCCTTAAACTGCTGGCGAGTGATACATTCAAAACCGACACCGCTTCAAGAAGATCATCCACAGGGTCTGCGAGGTCCGGAAGATCTCGGTCAATCACCCCTGTTGACCAGAGCGACGACGGGCAAACTTCCTCGCGGGGCAAGGATAGGGACCGTTCAAGGA
This sequence comes from Microascus cirrosus, assembly GCA_030271035.1. NCBI lineage: Eukaryota > Fungi > Ascomycota > Sordariomycetes > Microascales > Microascaceae > Microascus > Microascus cirrosus. The sequence goes on along the minus strand of JAMBUN010000343.1, from coordinate 107,173 downwards.
GTAGATCCTCGCGTCGACTCTTCCACCCATTCCGGAAGTCGGCGAACGTTTCTCAGACCTCGCACTCCAACAGATCTGACAGCGTGTTGGCTGGGCCGGGTGGGTTTCCGGAACCTCCACTGCCACCGCTGTGCGAAGACCGCGTTCCGTCATCACCGCGGTCAGATATAGACTCGGCGTGCTGTCGGATCCTATTATTGAGGCACCAAACGGGTGTCAAGCCGAAGATGCTCATCTCGTACGCGTCACCCGGCGCGCTGGACATCCTGAACCCGACGATCACGCTCGAATCGATACTGGACAAGGATATCTTCAAGGTCTTGTCAGAGGAAGCTAGAAGTCCGTCAGTGACCAAGTCATTCAGGTCATCAATAAGGAAAGGGGTACTAAAGGCTGGAGAGAAGGTCACGTCGGAGGTGCTCCTTGGGGAGACGAGGACGAGGAAAGGGAATGTGATTAGTCTACCGAGGACTTCGGGGTGGGCTTCGGACGGGGGCAGGAAGGAGAGGCGAGGGTCAATGCAGATTAATTGCTTTTGGACGCCGTTGAGGGGTGAGAGGGCGGTGGAGTGGATCGTTTTGGTCATGGTTCCGTTGGCGTTAGGCGGGGGATAGGCTCGTTGGCAGGCGCGATCAGAGTCGCGTGGATACAAAGTGCCTGTGGGAAGCTTTAGTCGAGGATGTTTAAGTGACGAATATTATGATTAGCGTAGCATGTAGGCCCAAAAATGGAGTCCATTAATTGAGGCTTTCCGGCTGCTGAAATCTATCCCTCATCATGTATTAGTCGGCGGCATTGACGGAAGCCAACCCTGACGAGCGAGGTTAATGAGGGAAGGGATAGAGAGACGCCGAAAACGAGCGATGTTAGAAACTCTAGTCCCTACGCCTCTAGTCATCTTTATAGCGTCACATCGATAAGTGCGCAGCCAGGGACTAGAAGGCTGGTTTGTGTAACTGCATCAACGGCCGGGAGTGTAGCTGAAATCTAAGCGTCGACTGATTTGGGAGTTGATCTCCCCTCAGCCTGCTCACCTTGTAACCAGAGTTAAATTTACGCCGCATGCCGAGCTACTACACGGTGGCATTCACTCTAATTCATGCAGTTTTACCTACCTTTCAGTCTTCAACTTTCAGCCCGCGCCCGTGGGGAAACTGGGGGCGCGGCACCGCGATATCTCTCTGACGGGGGCGATAAATTGTCTCCATCCCGAATACGGCCCCACATCGGGGACCCATCCGGAAAACTCGCGGGCCCGCAACGGGGAGTGTTAAAAGTCGCGCTAGAAACCCATCCTCGACTCGGCCGGATAGTGTTTCCAGCGCCGTCCTACTTGGGGCTCATGTACGACCCATTATCGGACCACGGGACCCGGAAGGGAATTCTTTCTTTCTTATCTTTTAACTTGAGCCCCTCGGCGACGAAGCCGCCGAGTTCCCTGTTACGCCATGCAATAGTCCCGCCCACGGGCTGCTGAGCTGGAGTTTTCGGGAGGGTCTCCTCACTAGGAAGAAATGGTTCGCTCAGAGTTCGAATACACGTAGTACCGGTGATTTACTGCTCTCCTACCAGGCTTTTGCGGGCTCCACCAACGCCCAGGTTGCTGAGCCCGGCCTCCGCCACGTGCCCAACCTCTTAAACGGACTCCCAGAATTTGAAGCTCGGAATGGTACAGTCCAGAAGAGTTAGGTTTCCGGATGAGGTCCTGTGCAGCTGCAGCCATTGTTGATTTGTCCACCCATTCCAACGAAGGAAAACCCCCACGCTAAAATGCACCACCCAGAGCACATCAACGAGAACGTGGGCTACGTCATGCTCCTCGCGGAGACAGTATCTGTGATAGTTATGGAGGATGGATCTTGTGGTTGACTGACTCGATGTGATCCCTCGGACATATTAATGTGGAACTACTATTTTGAGGACATCTTTGACACATATGTTGACGTGACTAGGAGGACGCACATAAAACCATCGAATTCGGGCGGCTTCATTCGGTGGCATATTAGAATGGGATTATAAGATGAAGGAGACTACGAGCACGTGTCGTATGCAGACGCAGACGTGCTTGGAGGGGCGCAGTCAATTTATTAGAGGTTGGGGGAAGGAAGTAGAGATGGGATATTCCTCGGTGAGCCAAAGGGATGGTACTCAGGATGGAGGCGTGGGTTTGGTCACATCCTAGGGTGGTTTCGCTTCACCTGATGGGATCCTGAATAAGAATTCCTCGTGAGAGTAAAACCCCATTGAAACCGAGTTTCCCTACAGTGGACACTGTGGAAGCTTCACGATGCTCAGACTAATAAACAACTAGCGAAAATTGTGGAGAGTAAGAAGCGCCAACTGAAGGGGCCATCTCACGCAGCAAACTCGTATCTGATGGGAACTCTCCGACTTTGTTGCGATATACCTGATACATTGATCAAGTTATTCACTGTAAGCAGAAAGATGGCAGTAGATGCTTGACTGATTCGGGAATAAAATGAGGTAGTGAACCTCTCCGGCTCTAATTACTATATCGTTCGATTGATTTCGCAGCCCGCGCTTCAAATCTACCCCGTCATCGCGGAGGTTTACTTCCTGGCTCAGAGGGCTTTGGCCGTATCCGCTGGAACGGGATATCGGATTGCTACTTCAGACCGCTTGATACATCCCGCACCGAACGACTAACCGACCCCCACGGTTTGGACTGGGCCACTATCGCGCGATTGGGATGATGCGTAGCGAGCTACGATAAACCCCGCGTGCAAGAGCAAAGTGCCCGCCCCCCTCTTACGACGACGGGGGACAGCTTAACTGTGTCCGTACTTTCCAGCCTCGTCACCGAAGTCGTACGCAAGAAGAAATTGCCACGCCATTTCGCAACTACCATCATTCCGGTTTTACCACCTAGGTTGTAAGGATCCGGAAAAGGAACAAATATTCAGGCGAAGAGAAAAGACCAGGCGGGATGACGGCGGGGCACCTACCTTTTATGCACTTTCGATTCTTTTTACTTGAATGCAGAGAAGCCGCTCCTAACCCCACCGAAGTGGCAGACGTGTCGCCATCCCAATGGGGGATCTGGCGCTGGTGGTAAAATAGGGCTGACGAGGTTACATTCGCGGGCAGACCCGGACGCCTCTGGCATGCTGCCCTGATGCCTGACCTAAATGGCGCCTGCAGATATGGTAACAGTGCGGCAATGTGGATGGGGAGCTTCCCGAAGGGGACAGCTTCGCGGAAAGCACTAGTACAGTACAAACATATAAGAGGGCGCGCGGTCCACGAGATCCAGTGGAACCCGTATTGTCCTTTACCGCTTCTTCTGGTATACGAGCGGCGTGGCCCTGAACCTGACTCATAACGAAGTTTTGTGTCTGCTGTTCGGGAACTTGCTGGGCTTCATTGCAGGAGCTGGTTCTCTACCGCGACGGGTGTTTACAACACTGACACCCGGGAGCAGGCTGGTGAATCTACGGAGCCTGGTGTGGGGCCGGATGAGATTGCCGTATGTCTTAGGGAATGGGGCTTTCTGAATCCGGACTTCCGTTGCGGTGAGTAGAAAACTGGGCAACGGTTTAACTGCAAGCCCGAGGCATGCCCATGGGAGGGGTTTGGAACTTGGAATTCTGCGAGACTCGTCGGAGCGCAGGGGACCTGGGCTCATCCTTAGCCAATGTGTCTTTGGGGCCCAGAGTCCGCCCGCTTTACGGCTTCCAGGAGCCGGCGCTTTCCGATTTGTGGTCGCTTCGGAAGGGAGGGAAGGCAAAAAGGTTTGCAGGCTGCCCGACGAGATCGGCGGTTGCCCGTAAAATTGGAAGGCTAGCATGTGTCCAGCATCTTACAAGTCTCACCGGTAGTTTCACCCTCTTTAAAAATGAAGCGAGCTTTGTTGCACGAGTACAAGGAGGGCTGGGTGATGGAGGAAGGCAGCATTGAGGCTATGCAGAATTCTGGATTTAGTCGGGGTACACACAGTGCGAGCCTGACACCCCAAGCTGGCTGGCTCATACTCCCACCTGCCGACTGCAGCCTTACACTTAACAGTTCTGAACTCTATATGGATGATCTCCTCCCAACCAAAGCTTCGGTCGGCATCTCCCGCCACAGTTCGAGCATCGCATATCTATACCTGTCAAAAGACGTCATCCGACACAGCCCCCAAGCGGCCACCTCGCTTCGATGATTCTACGGCCGTGACCGAAGTCCCACCTGTCATCTGTGCCCGTCCCCCAGCTCACCCGCCCTCACCCGCCTCTGCTGGGGAACATGGGCACACGCCTCACCGAGCATCTCGACCAGGTCACAAACGCCGCGTCGCTGGCCGCGAGGGAGTGCACTAGCTTGATCCGCCGGCTTGAGGACTCCGATGACCTCATCGCCCTGCGTAATGCCTTGCCCAATCTCATCACCAGCGTTCTGGAGATATGCGGCATATGTTACACTCTAGGCATTGCCTTTAACAACCTGGACTCGCTTCCTCCCTCGCGGGCTCACCTTCGCCATTCCTGGGTCTCAGACCACTATTATCTGACAACTTGCGCACGTGTGCTCGATAAGATCCGTGTTGGAGCTCGCATCGTCCCCGGGTTTGAGGCTAGCACTCATGATGACGCTTCTAAGGGTTACACTGTCAACGGTGAACCCGCTCGCGTTGTTGAGCCTCTCACTCCAAAAGGAATTAAATTCTTCCTTCTTGATCTGGCCCGTCTTAAAGGTCGGCTGCGACAAGGCACTTTAGCCCTGGATATGTACAGCATCCATACTGCTGTCTCCCAGATTGAATCTATTAAAGATCCCTCGCAAAATGGAACACCCCTTACGCCTATCTCACCCCAGTCATCCGAGGCTGCGTCTCCTAGTGATTCCGCCGATTCTCCTGTTTCTCTCATCTTATCCCGCCTTGATCACCTCAACCACCCGAGCGAGAACAGGTTTCCCTTTGCTTCCCATGTCGACGAAGCTACTAGGGCACAAGCAAGGAATAAGACCAATCCGGCGTATCCGCTAGCTGCCACCTCCTGGATTATACCTTCAGTCAACACTGAGTGGAAAGCCGTGAGACAACCTGTGCTCTCCCTCTTTGGTCTCGACCGAAAGCCTGGAAAGCCTGGCAGAGCAAATTTCGCACAATGGGTCCTTGAATTCACCCGTCAAACTTGGCCGCACCACTATGGCAACCGGGCCGGCAGTGGGCAGCTCCTAGACGCCTTGCCCACCCTAGAGAGACGAAACCCAGACCTGCGGCCTCTGGCAATTGCCGCTGCCTTTGGGCTATCTGAGCTGTGCAAAGAGTTCCCCGCTCAGCGAGAGTCCATGAACAACGACGAATGGTCTATCGTACTACTCAGCGCCTTGTTAGGGCCATCTACGTTACTTAGATCCTCAACTGTCCCCATCTGGGAGCGCATCAACGAGCCGCCTTTCAGCATTGCCCAGGCGGAAACTGTACGCGTCGTGCTGAAGAGAGGCTTCACCTCACCTAACTCCCGGTTCTGCCTCAAGTCTCCGCAACCAGCGCCCCCGGACTACCTGGCCTTTCTAGTGGCTCTACGTTTACAAGATGCCGAACTGTTCTTTGAAGTTCTCGACGTCTGCGAGCAGTCTAGTGACCGCTTGATAGACCTGCTGCAACCGGCTCCCTTCTGGGGAGTTGCCGCATCGCGATATGAGCCTTGCGCCTCGGAAGAGTCAAAAGCCTATCTTTCCAACGTCCTCGCCCGGCTTATAGAAAGAATATTCCCCATGACTGAGGGGACTCCCCCGTTATCTACGCTGTTCCCAGGCACAATAAGACTGGCAATAGACTTGAATCTTCCGTTCACGTCGCCTGATCGAAGCTGGCGCCAGGGCCGCATCCCTGACGAGCGCTTCGCCGAGGAAGTCCGGAGCTTCATTCGGGATGAGAATGCTTTAGCTATACGTTGCCTGGTTCAGGATCCGCGCTGGGATCCTAACCTCCCCTACAAGAATGGTAGCTCCGACAATGGTTCCGATAGCGGTACGATCTTGCACATGGCCGCAGAAAACACAGGGTCGGATGAATTTGAGATTCTGGAACTTATAATCGAATCCAAAGCCGAACTGGAGAGGACGGACGAGAGGAACCGGACTGCCGTCATGCTTTGTGAGGCTGCGCGGCCCTTCCGCCTCCTGGTCCAAAGGGGGGCCGACACACAGCACTGCGACGTTGACGGTCGTAACTGCTGGCACTTTGCAGCTGCAAACCTCGACACTTCGGCCTTGATCTGGTTGCATCGGGAGGACCCTAACGCCGACAAGAACATGAGGGTAGTAAATCATGCGGGACACACTCCGCTAACAGAAGCGGTCTTTTCCTTCGACTGCGGGCAGGACAGCAAGTCCGCGATTAACTCCATTTTGTTCCTTTGTGCTGCCGCGAAGGGTGACCCCGCGGTTCTACAGGCGCCGTGTCCAATACTTCACGCTGCGGTTAGATGGGGTAGCGAGGAGGTGGTTAGGGAGCTTATCCGGTTGGGTGTTGATCCCAAGGCTCCCACCAGCGATGGGAGCAGCCCGCTGCACCACCTTAACTTTACGGCCTCACTAGCCCTAACCAACTTACTTCTAGACGCCTGCGCTGGCCTCCCCCTCCTAAGACTGTCAGACCAGCACTCGCCGATAGAGACCATGTTCTTGAACTACGATCCTGAACGTGCCCGGTTAAAAACGCCTCAAGCGCCCCTGAGTCTCAGCAGTGACGTGGTCTCAGCGCTGCTAACGCCAGACATCCTAGAATCGAAGGATGACAGGGGTCGCGGGCTATGGCAGAGATTCTGCTCCGACGTTGTCGGCTTGTGGGGGCGTAGCCTTAAGCAGGGAAACTACCACGCCTATTCAGTGCTCCGGGTTGCAATCCAGCAACTTGCACGGAAAGGTGCTTTACGACTGTACGAAGAACAAACTGGGAAATCAGGGATAGCGCTGTTCTACCAGGCTTCACAGCGCATGACTGAAGGCTGGCCGACGGATATTATCATTTCTGTATACAAGACTCTACTTGCCGAGACAACTTGTCTCGACCGCTTTGTGACCGGCCCTGAGGCGCTGGACCTAGCTGGGACCGGCGTCGCAGCGAATGCGACTCCGTTCCTAGACTTACTGCTAAGCAACAACAACAACAAAAACAAAGGAGTATCCGTCCATCAGCGGCCTCTTAGCAACGGTGGCCTCATGCGCCGGACGCTCCTCGAGATCGCTTGTGCGCCGGGAAACCGGACGACGGCACAGACCTTTGAGAAACTCCTAGGACACGCGAAGCGGGAACTTCTCGACGATGTCGACGGCACTAATCAGGGGCTTATTCATCATTTGATAGTGCCAGGGCCCGGGAGGGACCAGAAGCTCATCGCGCTCCTAGGCATGGGGGCGAATCCAGATCTTATGCGCTGGGGGAGGAGTCCTGCCTTGGTCTCTTATATCCTTGAAAGACAACACGACGCTGCTATGATTCTGCTGGAGCGCGGCGCCAATCCTGCACTTGCAACCACAGATGGTATGGACGCTGCGCTGGCAGCCGCCTCACGCGGTAGCCTGCGCATGCTGGAGAGTATCAAGTCGATGGTGGGTCCCGAATTTAATTGGAAAAGGACTTGCAAGTCGCATTTCACTATCATCCATCCTGGAGGCGGGCAGGTTACGACGACGGCGTCGAACTGCAATGCGCTCCATCTGGCTGCCTTTAATGGTTTCGATATCATCATCCAGTTCTACTGTATCAGCTTTGCTATGGATCCCAATCACGCTATCGTTGACAATATGACGCGGCCAATCCATTCGGCGGCGATCGGCGGGTCGGCGCCTTGCATCCGAGTCCTCCACGGGTACGGCGCCGATTTGACACTCCAGACGGTGGACGGCTACACGGCGCTGCACACAGCGGTGCGCAATAGCCAGATACAGGCGGTGAAGACGCTACTAGACCTCGGGGGCGCCTCCCTGAATAGTATAGTAGACAACGAGGGGCTGACGCCGTTCATGCACGCCCTGCAGATCGGCTTTCCTAACATCATCAAGCTCTTTGCAGATATAGAAATGTTCAAGGCAGAGACGAACCCGAGCGCCGCACGGTCGAAGTTCATAGGGCAGACGATCGAGATGGTGATACGGTCCGGAGACGTCGTGCAGTGCAAGAACCTGCTATCCGTTACATCTCTGGAGGACTTCGAGACGTGCCCTCTGAGGTGTGATGGGTGTTCACCCGTCATTCTGGCAATCCGCGAGGGCAATCTAGCGGTTCTGAAGTGGCTGCTGGAGGAGAATTGCACCGGTTTGATCGGGTCGTGCCCGGTACACTTCCGGAGGCATGTACAGCCTGGTTACAACGCACTGATAAGCGCCTGTGATAACCCACAGCTCAACGGGAGCCTGCCGGCGCTCCTGTCGGCGTACTTGAGGCTTGGCTTAGACTGGACAAGCGCGCCCGTCTCCCCTATTCATGCCGCCGCGCGAGCGAACAATCTCGCTGCCATCAAAATCATACTCGTGCACATACGTACAGAGGAGCTGTTGTATAGGTATGTACCATGACTGGCTGCACCCGAGGCCCGTCAAGCACGTCTTGGATTCGGGAAATCCCCGTATCCCCCCTTCTGCTCGAGCTAAGGACCTTCCTACAGGCAGCGCTTTTGCTTTGAGTTGGCGAACCCTCGTCACACCCTTCAGCATGTCAAGCAGACTGACAGGGAGGAAATGATCCGCTACGTCCTTAACCAGCGCGTCATAGCGCCCGATACATTTGACCTCTTACCGGGCTGGACACCTCTGCATATTTCCACGAGCCTGGGCCACGACGATATCACACTCTTCCTCCTCCAGCAGGGTGCAGACATACACGCGGAGGACGACGCCAAGGACACACCGCTGCACATCGCGGTAAAGAATGAGAATGAATCCGCGGTGCGGATCCTTCTGCGACATGGGGCGCACAAGATGCGGGCTCACGGGCAGGGCTTCGCGCCGCTGATGGTGGCGGTAGAGGCGGGCAATGTGCCGATGGCGAAGGTCTTTGTGGAAGCGGGTGCTGACACGAAGGTGGTGGACATGGACGGGATGAGCCTGCTCAACATAGCGGGCGAGAGGCCTAAATCTCCTGCAGCGTTCCACTACCTTGTCAACCTGGGCCTCGATCCCTACAGGCGGGATAAGGCCGGATACATGTCGTTCGACGACATGATTCTCAACATTGACATGTTAGGCTACGTCCTCAACAGGACATTTGATTTCACGCGCATGTCGGAGCTGAGCAAAGGCCTCTTCTCCCTCATCATCGAGCTGAACCGCAACGATAGCGTCTCAATGCTGAAGCGGCTGCTCAGGCGGTTGCCGCCGTTCAAGGTGCAGGATATGATTAATACTGTGCCTAGGAGGTTCGTAAGTCCGCTTTGTGCTGCGGTACACAGGGACATCTTTGGTGCGATCGACATACTGGTCCGATTCGGGGCGGACGTCAATATCGAAGGGTCGATAGAAGGGACGCCGCTGATGACGGCATGCTCAAGGGGGAGGTTAGAGAGCGTGAAAATCCTCGTAGGTCACGGTGCGTGGGTGGCGTATACGAAGAAGGACGAGGATGGGCAGGTACACGTGCGCAGTGCGGTGAATATCGCGGCAGAGTTCCCCGAGATTCAAAAGTGGCTGTTAGTGGGCCGCTATACCGAGCGGAATGCCCTCACCGACTTAACCCCAGAACCGGTATCTGAAGTCCATCCGTGGTCTGGCCCCTGGGCGGTAGCCCACAGGCTACAAGGCTGCTTCACGGAGCATCCACGCTCTCCGAAGGAATCCCGTCTGGAATACCTCATCCGGACGGCCAAGCTGCGGAGGGCCCTCAATGGGAGGGTTCTCCGGGGTGCAGAGCTGTTGAGGCCCTCGGGAGAGGTGGAGAAGAAGGAGGTGTCAATATGGGATGTAGAGAGGGTTAAGGGGTTGAGTGTTGCGAGGGTTGCGAGGGGTGGCGGGTTTTGGAGAATATAATAGGAATCAGGGGATGGACTGAGGGCTCAATTGGCTCTCTAACGAGGGATGCGCTCACGGTCGTCTTAGACATTTTCGTTCTTCACCTGCGCCGGGACTCTTTCACGTTTTATTTCCTGGGCATGGTCATTCCTTGTATATGCGTTGCGGGCCGTTTATTTTACGTTGAAATGCCATGGGGAGTAAGCTTAGTGATTCTAGTGAGTACATGATGATTTTAAATAGAAGCAGATTTATTTATGCCTTTAGCGTCGTTCACACTGATTTGGAGCAGGACGTTGAAGGATTCGAAACGACCGGCATCTCGACGGCCGAAAGGGGCAAGCCCGACGCGTATCGAGAACGAGGGCCCGGGTTAGTCTAGCGGTCTCGCGTTATGGATTGATTCCTAGATAGGAAAACGTTCTTAGTCTGCGGGATGTTCTGCCCATCCTTACCTGTATCGTCCCGGGATGCCATACCTCCGCGGATGGCGCGTAGGATTCATGACGAACCCTAAGATGTCACAATCTTCCTATGCCTCTTTATGCCCCCTTTCCCGGCGGCCGCCGGTCACTTTAAAGACACCGCGGGGGCACACATATCCCACTGTAATGGCCATCGCGACGCGGGGCTACTCTCACCCATACCCACATTCACCATGACCTCCGAGAAACCAACAGACCACGGACCGCCCCCGCCGCCCCGGCCCCTGGGGCCGCCGTGACCGCCCCCTCCTCCGCCCCCTCCTCCGCCTCCTCAACTCCCCCTCCCATACCCTCCAGAACATCATCCTGGCTACCTACGGGTCCCGCGTGAAGGAGCACATGGTCAAGGACGGCTCCTTCCAGATCAAGTTTAGGGGTTCTTATGGGCGGGTGGAGAAAAGGGAGTCCAGTAGTCGGTGATAATGCTGGAGATGCTGGAGGTGCGGGAGGGGTTTGGGTGGGGGATTTATGCCGAGGATGAAAAGACGGAGGAATGTGTTGTATTTCCAGAGGAGGAGGGCGGGTTCCTGGGGCGGAGCTATATAACCGTTGAGGCTGGGTCCTCGTCCACATTTTGGTCTTTCAGTTACCTCACTTTGTAGCTCGAGACAGCTGGGGAAGTACTCCACCTATTTCTGCTGTGGAGAGGTTACATACCCGACGGGAGTATAGTCTCCACGCCTGGAGATGAGAGTGTCACGCTTGGGACGGACGTGCGTAGGTCTGGACGAGGTAAAGACGGATAGAGGCACATTGCTGTGAATTCTTAAGTGATGAGCAAACAAGCTAGAGTTAGACATCATTCATGATTCCTCAGACACATTCTACCGTTCGTTCCCCCCTTTTGCTGTCCTCCCTTTCCCACTCTGCTGGCACCAGCCCATCATTTCAAAAAGTCCGGCGGCAGATCAGGTCCTGTACACCGTTAGCAACACGCCGGTGCTCCGTGAACCATTAAACTCACCCCAGACATGCAGATTGTCCGGACTCGCCGCAGTCCTCTGCGTCGGCTCACTATCATTCAACAAGTCCCCATCAACATAATGCTCCATGATAAAGCCCGCCGGGTCGAACCAGTAATCAAAGATCTGGCTGCCCATGATGTGTCTGCCCACGCCCCAGCAGTTCTTGTAGCCCTTGTGACGCAGCCAGTCGTGGCCGAGGACTTGGGCGTCGAAGTCGTGCGTCTCGAAGGACGAGTGGTGCACGTGGAACTTGGGCCCTTCGAAGAAGAAGAAGGTGTGGTGATCGACGCGCTGCTTGCCGCGGTTTATACGGAAGAAGGTTGTGATATCACGGCCCTCGGCGTTGTGGACGAGCTGGTCGTCCGTGTTAGTGTGTTTGCGGGGACTAGGTAGGGGATGGGGTAGAGGGGAGACTCACCTCGCTGGCGAAAAAGTTGAACTTCTTGCTGTAGAACTCGTAGGCTGTGGCAAAATCTGTCAGGCACACGCCAAAGTGGCCGAGTTTGTGCACGGGAGCGGGCCGCTTCTTGAAGCGCTGCTTCTCGTTGACGTCGCGATTCTTGACCAAGGGCTATCGTCGCCATCAGTTCTGGGCTCCTCAAAAAGACAACCCCTTCCTTTCGCGGAAGGTCTCCGTGTTGGTCGACTTACATAGTTGACTTTGAGGTCCGGGAACTCGGGCGGCTCCTCGGGTACGCTCTCCTGCCCGTACACAAGATGGAACGGCCACCCGTCTACCGGATCCTTAAACGTCACGCACTTTCCACCGCCGGGCACATTCTCTAGCTCGTAGATCCCCGTCGCGCCGGGCAGTGTCTTGGACGCGTGCTCCAAATCCTCCAGTGACTCAACGACAAAGCCGGGCCCCAGGAACTCGTCACTGTCGCCCTCCTCGGCGCAGAGAACGAAGGGCTCGGTGCCGTAGCCGCGGTAGAACGTGCGGTTACCGATGCGCTGAGTCTCGAAGAAGCCAAAGTCGTCGTAGAAGGCGCGGGCGGCGTCGATGTCCTTGTGCTTGTAGTAGACGTGTGCGATACGCACGAGTTGGATCTTTCTTTCAGCCATGGTTTTTGCTGTTGTTTTCCTTTTCTTTTTTCCCCTTTTTCCTATAGTCTGTTGAGGCTTTGTTTAGAGGAAATCCGGGGATACTGGGTTGCGTGGAGCTCGAGCACGGAAGAGCTGGGATCGCGATGTTTAAGGGCAAGAACATGTGGAGCATAGTACCGAAGATCCGGACACCCCAAGGCCGATGGGCGCGGTGCTACCCCGGATTACGCTTGTCTTACCAAGAATGAACAAAGCTATGCTTCGGCCTTCGGAGCTTCAGAGCGGGATGGCGCAGGAGGGGGGTCGCCAAGGTGGGGAAGCCGTTCTCCACGCCATAGCGGGAAGCTTCATGTGTCACTTACAGAGCGGTTCCCCGGGAGATGTGGCGTCGTGTGCACAACGCCAGCTGGACCACCACGATGGTGGCAAAGAGGGACAAAAACCACCGACGGGCGGTGCTGGGAAAGAGAACAGAGGGGGCGGCAGAAAACACCCGATAGTGCGATGTCCCGCCCGACGGCAGGGAGAAGCCCCGCGTGGGTTACCTTTTACCCCACAAGAGCCCCGCCGGCGTCAGACAATGTGGGCTCGGTACTTGATGGTGTGGGCTCTGGTAGCGGCAGATGGGGGCAGCACTTGCCGGGAGGACGGTTGGAGAACACTTGTCTCTGGCCTAATGGGTGAGTGTGTTGAGCCGCAGCATCTTACACCGAAATGCAAAATGCATCCCTCACCCGGCCACCTTTGCCAGCGCTGAATCGGGTTGAGACACGACTCGCTGGGTGAAAAGAGCACGAGCCCCAATCAAATCGCACTGGCTCTGCGTCCGCATTATCCGGAGGGTCCTTACGTAGCTTATGGATAATCGGGCCGGCGCGCGACCGGACACTCTGCCCCCGTCGGTGGGCGCGATGCAATTGCCGAAAGTGACCCCATCGTGAGGTGGGTGCACGGAGGGGGCCAAGCGTCGGACGGTTCCTGCGCGCGGATCAGGACAGGACACCCTTTTGGCCGTCCACGTGCGGACTAGTACATTAGGAAGCCCTTCACCTGGTCCTCGCGGCGCCCATCAGCCGTTGGCCTCAGCACCCTCAACCACCTGAAGCATCGCGCGATACCCTCAAACCACCCCGTAGAATTCAACTTTCTTCCGGTGAACTGTGATCCTCAACGATCGCCATCACCACCAATACTGCCATGCCCCGCCACGAGCTCTCCCCCGAGACTCGCGCGCGCATCTGCAAGCTGCGAGCCTACCACCTCACCTACGCGCAGATACAGTCTGTTTTCCCCGAGATCCCCCTGTCCACCATCCGCACCACCATCGCTCGCTCCGCGTCCCGGCCCGCCCATAAGTCCCTCCCGCGCGCCGGCCGCCCTCGCTCGCTGACCGAGGAGCAGCGCGATCACATCTACGACGTGCTGACCCACCGCGACCCGACCATCAAGATGCGTGACCTGTTGGCGGAGATCGACTTTGCCATCAAGCCGAGGGCTATGCGGTTGCTGCTGAGGGAGATGGGTTTCCCGCGCTTGCTGGCGACGAAGGACCGGTAGCTAGGGGTCAGCGTGTCTGTTACTGGTTGGTATCTGAACCCCCCGGACTTGATGCATGAGCCTTTGTGCAGTCAGCTCTCTACGCGTCTTCCGTACTTTTTTTTTTACCGAAGTGAGACGCCTTCTAAACAGACGGTTAGCTAAGCCGCCGCCCGACACCCCGCCATTATCTCGACCTCCTGCGGCACCATCTATTTAATTAGTGCCAACTCCGTCCGTCGCACCCAACACAGCACGACGACCTCTCCCTCGCGCCGACGAGCCACGACACTGAACACGACACCCCCTCCTCTTATGCGACAACGACCCCACGAACTTTCCCGCCCACCATGATCAAGAAATTTACCCGCCAGCCAACAAACCCTGTCACGCTCCCAGGCTGCATCCCCCCTTCCCTATCCCCGGGCTCCCCCCTCCCGCGCCTCATCGTCTTCGACCTCGATTACACGCTCTGGCCGTTCTGGGTAGACACCCACCCTCTCCCGCCCTTCCGTCCCTCCGCCGACCACACCTCAGCCACCGACAAGATGGGCGAGACCTACGAGTTCTACCCGGACTCGCCCTCCATCCTCCACTGCCTCTCCACTCATCTCTCCGTCAAGGTCGCCGCCGCCTCGCGCACCCACACCCCGGACCGCGCCCGCGACCTCCTCAAGCTCCTCTGGGTGTACCCGCCGCCCGAGGACCACGCCTCCGCGCCCTCGTCCTCGAAGAAGGACAAGCCGAGGAAGGCGCTGGACTTCTTCGACGCGGGCGTGGAAATCTACCCGGGGAGCAAGATGAAGCACTTCGAGAGCTTGAGGAAGAAGACGGGCGTCGCGTTTGAGGACATACTCTTCTTCGACGACGAGGGGAGGAATCGGGAGGTGGAGAGCTTGGGGGTTACTATGTGGCTTGTTAGGGACGGGATGAGCTGGACGGAAGTGGAGAGGGGTGTTAATGAGTGGAGGAAGAGGAGGGGGCTGTAGGGCTGTCCTTTTCTCTTTTCTTTTCTTTTTTACGGGGCGTTTTTGGGTTTGGCATTTTCAGATTTTTGAGCGTGCATATCGCAGAGCAGATAGAGCCGCGATAGAATCTATATCACAGCGTTGCTTTTCTTCTTAATTGGACCAATTTGAGTTCTCCTTTTCTAGGGTATCACCTTGACACAGCACTTCCATCGTAGCGGGGATACACACCTGGGAAGATGGAGGACGACAGACACTCGTAAGGTAGGCATAAAGGAGGCGAGAACTGTATTATCCCGGGTATATCCTAATTCCTAATTAACGTCCTTTCCAAGATGGACCTATCTTATGCTATGCACCTTAGCCCAAGGCGATAACTCCCGTCTCCGTCCCATGCGTCTATATGTGCCATATCTGGCGAGAAATACCACTGCGCTTTCTCCACTAGCCACGTCCGCCTAGGCGACTGTGTTGGGAATCGCGGGCGAGATGGACGGGCTGACCTCCTTGCCGTTCATCTCCGTCTTCTCCCCGATCGGGTCCTTAGAAATATCCAACTTCTCAACCTTGTCGCTCAAGGTCTCGTCTTTCTTCTCATCCTCCTTCTCCACCCTTTTGCCATTCTCGTTTGTCTCGCCGTCAGCCTCCTCCTTGGCTCCATTCTCACCCACAACTGGGCTCCAATACGTCTTCTTCACAGTGCATATCCTCTCCTCCCTCAGCTTCCCATCCTTCTGCCCCACCCCAATGCACTCCATCTTGTCACCATCAATGTCCCTCCAGACATGCGGACCGGTCGGGAACCCAGGCTTGTCCACCCACTCCACGAGGCCATCCCACGCAGGATCGACGGTCGGCATGTCCCCCCACGAAAAGTCTAGCTCGCCGCCGTATTTCTTGGGGATGTTCTTCGGGTCCACGAACTGGCGCAGTGTGGGACCGACCTCGGAGGGTGAGAGGATGAAGATCTTGGAGACGGTGATCGGGTCGAACCAGCGCTTGATCCAGCCCCAGACGGTTGAGAAGAAAATGGGCGCGCCGATAATCTGTGAAATGTCAGCAAGGACCCTAAAGTCCTTCCACATGGGAAGCGCTTACGAATATCCCTAGACGAACAGTTAGCTTAAAGCTGCACTTAGACAAGCATTCAGAAGTTCCGGCGCCACTCACTATCCAGCGTCTCGGGGTAATGCGCCGTCGCAAGCTGGCTCGCCGCCTGCATATGCGCTTTCAAATTCCAAAACTGCTTCAGCCCAACCCCAGAGATATCCACAATGTTTGTCGTCATTGTGATCGGTGTGCCGGGGAACTCTCTGTCCTGGAGCTGCGAGCAGAACGGCATGACGAAATGCGTGAGGTTCTCATAGAGCGCGAAGAGACGGAGGAGGCCGGGTGGAGCGGTCATGCGCGAGGTATCGGCCTTGCTGAAGGTGTGGGAAGCCCCGGCGCGCTCGTACTCGGCGACGGACTTGGAGTCCAAGGGCTTGACTTCAAAGAGGTAGAGGGGGATGCCCCTGGTGGAGTGTCAGGTAGCCGCGCAAAGAGGTGGAGATTTGGAGTGCCTACCTTCGGTCTCGTCTACCGGTCCATTGGGGGTACTAGTGAGGTGTAAGCAGTGGCTATGACGCTGGTTGGGGGCAGAGGCAGAATTGACGCACCATCCGCCGGCTCTGTTCGTACGAAGGCAGCTCAATGGTGTTGTAGAGGGTGTCGATGTCGTTGGTCTTGCGCCATTCATCCGTATCCCGGAACTGCGTCACCGCGTCCTGGGGAGCCCACCTCCTTGCGCGCAGGTACCGCCTGGCATGACGTTAGCCCCGTGACCAAGTTCCGAGAACTGGACAGCAGTGAAGGGAAAGTCTCTCTAACATACAGTAGCGTCTCATCGTCGTGGGAGGAGGGAGGACCCGGCTTGTACAGCCCCTCCGACTCGACCAACTTCCTAAACTCCTCGAGAGCCGCGACCTGCGTCTCGTCGAGGTGTCCGAGGTGACCATGCGGATACCCATACTCCGAGAACGATGCTGTCGTGTCGGTCTTCTGCAGCGGCGGGCCGGAAGCGCCGGAGTCGGTGGCCATGGTCAGGAAGCTCTAGCAATGGGACACCGAGTGTGGAGAGGGCAAAAGCACAGCCAAAGTGGAAAGGATGGCGTAGGATACCGCGAGGGGTTCCAAGGTTGGGCTGGGGGAAGAGGAGAGAAGAAAATGGGGAATTCGCCGTGTGCAAAGTCCGACGGGGTGGAGTTGCCCGCTGAGTTCGCGCCATTGCCGCCGCGCTGGCGGGATGACCGGCCGCCCCGGAACCCGCGCTTCAGCTGTGGGTGGTCAGGCGCCAGGGGGGGCCCTGAATGGTGGGGGGAGGGGTTGGTGGAGGGGTGCCACCGCCGCCGATCTCAGTGCAACACCGCGTTCGTTCGCCAGGGGATCGAGCCACTGGCGCTATTCGTGTGACCCTCATTTTGGTTTTAGGGGTCTTATAGAGTTTTGGTTGCTTACTAGGACTCTGTGTCACAGCATCTCGTTCGGGACAGGTGATGGCGAGTGTTGTGGTCGAAGGCTCCAGGTAGAGGCAACGCCATTTTCTTACCCCGACGACGGCTATTAATATTACTCTAAGGTGAGTTTCATGCATGCCCCAAACAAGGAAGGGCTGAGAGGGGATGCAGCAGCATCCGGACCATGTAGATAGCTGTGCAGCCTGCGATATTACGTCGACCTTCCTCATGGCCTCGTGATTCGTCTCTTTTCATGGAATCTTTCGATACATTGCAGGTGCCTCCCCCCCCCAAAGATAAGAAAAGCAGCTGTTTATCGTGAGGCGGCAGGAAAGTAAGAGTCGTCGTACGGCATTGCAACGATCGCCTCGAAGGCAAAAAAATCGGGCAGAGCAGCAGCCGCAGGCAAGAGCGTCTTTGTTGAAATTGTCATGCGATAACAGCTGGCTTCAATTGGCCCTAACTCCGATACCCACAGTGGGGTAGCGGGGGCCGGAAGCTGGCAGAAAAAAAAAAGTTCATCCACCGCCATCCTCATCCAAGCCCCTAGTCTCGCGACAAGAGACGAGCAACAAGCAGAGCCAACGATGGCGGGCCCCAAGAAGAATGCGGCAAACGGCCAGGTAAAAAAGCCGAATACAAAAGAGAAGAGGCTAGAGAAGCGGGCGAAAGGCCTCGCCGACCTTGAGAAGCTTGAAAAGGCCGTCGCCGAGCTCGTACGTCACCGCCCACAGGCGCCCATCGCCAATTCGAGAAACATCCAGAGATTGCAGAGTTGATCGAGACCGCTAACGGCCAGCACAGGACCTCAAGACCACGACCCTTCAGAAATTCTCAGATCTCCCCCTCTCTGAACCCACCGCCTCGGGCCTCCACGCCTCCCACTTCCACACCCTCACCGAGATCCAGTCGCGCGCGACCCCCCTCGCCCTCAAGAACCTCGACGTCCTCGGTGCCGCCAAGACCGGAAGTGGCAAGACACTCGCCTTCATCGTTCCCGTCCTAGAGAAGCTCTATCGTGCGCGCTGGACGGAGTATGACGGCCTCGGCGCCCTCGTCATCTCGCCCACGCGCGAGCTGGCCATCCAGATCTTCGAGGTGCTGAAGAAGGTCGGCCGGAACCACTTGTTCTCTGCGGGTCTGGTAATTGGCGGGAAAAGCCTGAAGGAGGAGGCGAGCCGGCTCAGCCGGATGAACATCCTCGTGGCCACCCCAGGACGCCTCTTGCAGCACCTCGACCAGACGGCAGGCTTCGACCCCGGCAACCTGCAGATCCTGGTCCTCGATGAGGCGGACCGTATTATGGACATGGGCTTCCAGCGCGCCGTGGACGCTCTGATCGAGCACTTGCCCATCTCTCGCCAGACACTCATGTTCAGCGCCACGCAGAGCAGGAAGGTCTCTGACCTCGCACGCCTGAGCCTCCGCGACCCAGAATACGTCTCCGTGCACGAAGCCGCCGACTCCGCGACACCCGCATCCCTGACGCAGCACTACATCGTTGCGCCGCTGCCCGAGAAACTCAACACGCTGTTTGGCTTTATTCGCTCTAACACCAAGAGCAAGATGATCGTGTTTCTATCATCCGGGAAGCAGGTGCGCTTCGTCTACGAGAGCTTCAAATCCCTGAGACCCGGTATCCCACTACTGCACCTGCACGGGCGGCAAAAACAGGGAGCCCGGCTAGAGATTACGTCACGCTTCACATCAGCGCAGTACTCGTGTCTGTTCGCGACGGACGTGGTCGCGCGCGGTGTGGACTTTCCGGCCGTGGACTGGGTGGTGCAGGCAGACTGTCCTGAGGACGTCGACACGTACATACACCGCGTGGGCCGGACGGCGCGCTTCGAGAGTAACGGCAAGGCCGTGCTATTCCTCGACCCAACAGAGGAGGAGGGTATGCTGAAGAGGTTAGAGCATAAGAAGGTCCCGATAAGAAAGGTCAACGTGAAGGAGTCAAAGCGGAAGAGCATACGGAACGAGCTACAACAGCTCTGCTTCCAGAACCCGGACGTCAAGTATCTCGCGCAGAAGGCCTTCATTAGCTACACGCGGTCGGTGAACTACCAGAAGGACAAGGAGGTGTTTCGGCTCGATGCGCTGGACCTGGACGGGTTCGCGGCGAGCATGGGATTGCCTGGCGCGCCGCAGATCAAGTTCCAGAAGGGCGAAGATGTAAAGAAACTGAAGAACGCGCCGCGCGTGATGGATATGTCAAGCGACGAGGAATCCGAGTTCGATGAGGAGGGGAACAGGAAGAGGAAGCGGAAGAAGGGCGAGGTGCGAACGAAGTATGACAAGATGTTTGAGCGTACCAACCAGGACGTGCTCTCGAGCCACTACACCAAGCTCGTCGGGGACGACTTGGCCAAGGAGGGCGATGAGGACGACTTCCTAACGGTGAAGAGGGTGCTCGGCGACCAGGAGCTCGACGAGTCGGGCGAGAACGGTGGCGCAATGCCGAAGGTTCTCGACCTCGGCGGCAAGGAGCAGCTAGTCATCGATTCCAAGCGGCGCGAGAAGCTACTAAAGTCCAAGAAAAAGCTGCTCAAGTACAAGCCCACGGCGGAGCGCCTCGTCTTCGACGACGAGGGCAACGCGAGACCTCTCTACGAGCTCAAGAACGAGGAGGACTTCCGACAGGAAGGCACAGTGGAGGAGCAGCGGAGGAAGTTCCTCGATGAGGAGGAGGAGAGGGTGCGGGAGGCGGATCTCGAAGACAAGGCTGCGGCGAAGCAGAGGCTACGCGAGAAGAGGGAGAAGCGCAAGGCGAGGGAGAGGGAGGAGAGGGAGGAAGACATGGCCGAGAGGGCGGCGGCGAAGGCGGAGAGGGAAGGCGGACGCGTCGCGATGTTGGAGGGCGGGGATGATGGCGAGGATCCACTCGCGCTGCTGCGGGATTTGCCTGCTGGCAGGGATGAGAGCAGCGAGGAGGAGGAGAGGCCGCGGAAGAAGGCGAGGAAGTGGTTCCAGGATGAGGAGTCAGACGGTGAAGAGAAGAGGAAGAAGAGCAAGGGCAAGGTTATTGCGATCGAGCAGGAGCCCGAGACGCTTGAGGATCTGGAGGCTCTTGCAACGGGTCTCCTTGAATAGAGACGTGGTGTGTTGCTGTCATGTTCGAATAATTTTAGACTAGGATTGCTATTGCGATACCCGTTCAGACTCTTGCAATATCCTCGTGTGTTTTGGCATCAACGGCGCCAGGGAAAGTCTCCCCCCCGCGGGGGGCGAACCGCGATACACGAAATAACACCCAAGAGCTCAGTTAACGTCCATGATAATTTCGGTCCCAAGCATTGCTTCTCCTTCTCATGGTTCATCGCAGATCGAACCTCGTATTGTAGGCGCACATGAACTCCAGCAGAAACAACTGGGAATGCAAGGCTCGATAGAAGTAGCATATATCGATGCAGCTGACTCGTCCTTCGGCACGGGAACACAGTCTGATTAAATCACATCCGAGATGCTCAAGCGCCTACCTCATTCCGTATGGTTGCCAGTTACTCGTGGCCGAAGTTCTCTCCAGGATTACTGTGTCCGGATATGTAGCCGTTCGTTACGTCGATTCAAAACCGAGCATGGTGTAGCATACATCATCGATCCATAGGGCTTTGAGAAGTTTCTGAATGACACGGATTTAGCTACGGAATCCAGGGACGAGCTACATAGAACTTACCATTATGGTAACAAGATCAGGTCCAACCCCCGCTCCCAAGGCGGCTCTCTTTCCCATGGCCGATGTGATGTTCCCAAGTGAAGTTCCCTCCATCACAGGAACCCGTCTTACTATGTTGCTTACGGCAAGTTCAGCGCGAGTTGCCTGATCGGGATCGTCCTTAGCGTACGTGATATTCTCGTGGAAGTTGCTGTCTCCCACATAGCCTTTGACGCAGGCTTTGAGCCCTGAGATTCGCCCTCCTCCTTGCTGATCTGAATGATCTCGGCTAGGCGGCTAAGCGGCACCGCTACGTCTATCGTCCGTTAGAGATGTAGTTTGTATAGTCAGCCACTAAGGATCACTAGAACAACAATCCCAATGATTCGAAGATTTGCTTATAGATAGTTTTCCCTTCCTTCCTCTTGGCCAGCGAATACAGTGATTCCTTCCTAGCTGACCACAACACCTTTTATTCATTTTCATGCTTCGCGAACTCAAACTCATCGAGGTCGGTCTAGCACGGGCCAGGCTGAGCGACAATGTGCATATCCTCGTGCAGCTCAATAGTCCGATCCGTCAATGAGAATTCAACGCTTATGTCGCCGTAGGGTTGCCACTATATGTCCTTCAAGGCTGCTGCCTCCGCTTAAGGGACGATGGTATTTCTCTCCTTGTAACAGATCGGCACAATGGTGCTGGTTTGTTTAGTGTTTCGGGGGGATGCTTCTGCCACGGGTAGGATGTCGATATTTGGTGGTCGATATCCCGAAGCCCATGTTCAAGATCGTCCGAGTCCACAGATGTGACATCTTCTTTACCCGATAGCTCCTCACGAATCTCATCGCCCACCTAATTATATTTCCTGTCAGTACACCTTCATATTGGAGCCGGGGAGACTTAATATATTATATCGCAACCTTTTCCATCTGCGCCAATGTCGCATAACCGACTGTCGATAGGTCTTCCTTCACTTAGGAGAGCTGTAATTAGGGCCCTCCCAATCAGTAGCCATGAAGCGGAAGATTCCATACACGTGATGGCTGCTGCTGCTATCGCAATTGCCGTGGTGCGAATTCCCTGTGAATGTAAACCTTCGAGGCGTCTATGACGAGCGACTGAGGCCACAGTTGGGAGGTCCTGCGTATAGTGGACAGGCTTATTCCATTCAAGACGGAAGAATAGCCTAGTGCTATAGTGCTTTTAGAGGAACTGAGGTAGTCTAGAGCGAAGAGAGGGAAGCAATAGTACTAGGTAATGCGGTTGAAACCTCATTATATGGCTAGAAACGACATCCATGGTGCAAGTAATATTGTCTGTTATTGTTCCTACCTTGTTTCTCTGGCAGTCATGGCTCAAAACCCGACTATACTCAATAAGTATTCTAAAAGCCCTATAGCAGATATCTTCTCCATGCTCTGGGAAGCCTGGGTACTCACAAAACCTATCACTTCCCTGGCCTTTCGAGTATGGGAAAAGAAGTTCATATATGTCTACTGGTGCTGCTTCCATGAAGCCGGTCAGGTGCCGTCGGTGGTCGTAATCATTCTTGGTCATTGGTTGTCAGGGTAGAACTATGCGTTCAGTCGTTGGGCCCGGGAAACCAGACCGAATGTGGGCCCTCATCAGCCGGCTGGTCACAATCCCAGAAGAATAGAAAATACCCGCGACCATGACCCCCTATTCTGGAGCGCATCTCCTCGATCGCTGGGTCAGTTGCACCCTGGAGCTACCGTTGTTCATCCACAACGAAGAATTTGACCAGCAGCTCCCCGACCTATCAACAGCAGTCACGTCTAACGAGGGGTTTCCGCATGACGTTTATGTTGAAGTACTTTAAGTACTTTACGCTCGCTACGCAGATGGCGGAGCGGGCTGGCGCGGGAGGACTTCTCAGGGCCAAGGGCTTGGATATGCATAGCTTGTTGAGCCAGGAGGATATGCACAAGGACTTGGATGTGAGGGTAATATTCCGACATCTTGGGGGACGGGAGGATTGGAAGCAGCATCAGGATAGAAGCGCTGTGTATCCCGCAACCTTGGCTGCAGCCCTGAGCAGAATGGAATGTCTTCCAACCGGCACTGACCACTCGAAAAGCTGCGGTAGAGCATATCTCTTGTCGTTTTCTAAGGTAGTGAGAATTCCCCTATTGGATATCCTTCGTAAAATATCTATGGTCTAGTGTAAGCTCTATTTATAAGTGTTATCTATGTTATCCTGCTCGCTCAGATTTCTCCTTCACTATAGCCCAAGACCTTGCCTTTGCAAGGGCATATATCGTCTCCACACGAGGCATTAACACACCTCTTTCCCTCCCAAGTCTAGCTGCATTCCCAAGAATCGCTTCCACTTCCATTGCCCTATTTTGTCTCACGTCCTGAAGCATACTCACCTCTCTTCCCGTCCCCGTGTCTGCCCGCTTCTTTGAAATGGACAGCCTCTTCTCCGCTGCCTCAGCCGTCACGCCCGGGATTCCCATTGCTTTCGCCAGCTCCACGAGCTCCATCATAATTCCCCAGGCCAAATCGTGGGCATACGGTTCCGAAGTCAATAAGAAGTCCCCGTCCGTACATAGCGTGAGGGCACAAATGGGGTTCCACGCTGCGTTCATGAGTAGCTTAGACCAGCGCGCCACCTGTATGTCCTCGTGGACCTCGGCGCTGCCGCCGCCTTTGTTCATGAGGTCGGTGAAATGTCTTGCTGCATCCTTGTGCGAGTCAGGCGCCTCTGAAGGGTACGTGCCCAGCTCCAAGAGGTTGAGCATCTCGGGATGCTCGATTATGCCGGGGCCCGTCTGCACGGCGGGACAGTAGAC
Source organism: Microascus cirrosus (assembly GCA_030271035.1). Lineage (NCBI taxonomy): Eukaryota > Fungi > Ascomycota > Sordariomycetes > Microascales > Microascaceae > Microascus > Microascus cirrosus. The sequence goes on along the minus strand of JAMBUN010000343.1, from coordinate 83,249 downwards.
GACCCCGCTCAGGATGGCATTCTGCGGGTACGCTCTAGCGACTTCCTCCTCGATCATAATACCGTTCTGTGCCAGGACAATGGCCGTCTGTGGATTGCCCTCCAGGATCGGCCTGAGCTGTTCGGGCAGCGACGGGTCGCTCCCGGGGAACGACTTAGTGCAGACTAGGACGAAGTCAAAGGTTTCGTTGCTGCATTCCGAGATGTCGCGCACAACGGCGGTTGGGCGATAGGTTACATCTCCAAATCTCACAGAGAACAGTCGAAATCCATCTGCTTTGACGGTGGCATAGTTGGACCGGCAGACAGCGGTTACATTACAGCCGGCTTGGAGGAGCTGGTACAGATAGACACCGCCGATGCTTCCGGCACCGTAAAGGAGAACGTTGGCAGACGGAATCGGTTGGCAGCTCATGGTGACGGGAGTTGCTTGGTCGATTTGGTAAGAAAGCGTCGGGCAGGGGTAGGCAGGTCTCCGATACGTGTATGAACTTCGGGATTCAATTCTAGCTGACGTGCTGGGAATTTGTAATATGCGTTTGCGTCTGTAACCAGTTAAGGCCGGAGGGGGCTGTGGGGCGTATGCGGAAAGTGGAAATCAGTCTTCCTGGCCTCGACAGTCAGGGCGCCAAGAATCGTGGCATCCGAACCTAATTGGGATTCCTTACAGACCACCGGAAACCCTGGTCTCGTGTGGCCAGCAAGGGATCATATAAAAAAAGGATCAAGAGGCCGAATTCGGGCTAAGAGTGACTTGAGAGCTCCTTGTGCCTGAATGGAACTCTGGAACTCTGTTACTCTTTCTCCATAGTACTATATTGACCAAGCGTGTGTTTCGCCAGGCAAGATGCCAACCTAGACAAGGAAGCCAGGAGCAAGTTGTCCCGCACCCATACCGAGGATGGACCAGAAGACACGACAGATCCAACCCAAGAAGAGCCGGCATTGCCATGGACTTCCCAGAAGACAGAAAGAAGGTCATCCAGAAAGTCGATATACGGCTGGTCTCTTTCTGACATTCTTGCATCCCTTTCTAAATCGACCGAGCTAACATCGGTGAGTATACTTCGCCCTTTCCGTTCCCCCTTCCGGATTCTACTCCTGCTAATATAGTAGTACACTGATATGCCAAAACAGGCAATCAAAACATTAAGAGTCTTTGTAGAAAATCTCAAAATAACCGATTCTAAGTACCGAGCCTGTCTTAGTACTTTCTATGACCCCTATAATCTCTTCGGTAAGCGTCCCCTCTCCTTCGCAACGTACACTGTTGGAATAGCCGGATCCCCGACCTTCTAGTCTATTGAATCTATGGCTTGTGGGAGCTATGACCCCTTTTATGACTATCCTCAGTAGGTTGCAAATGACGATGTCGGTGGCCACATAGTTCCATATAGGGCTCTTGGACGTTCGGATTCTCCGGGTGCCACACTTGGTGCGTACCTCTATAGCCACAGTTTAGGCCCATTCCAACATACTCTGAATATTTGTACTATGGGCGGCCAGAGATCCCAAGCAACCACTCTCTCAACAAGATGAAAGGCCCGTCCATCTGCATCTCCAATATAATTAGTTGCATGGGGCTTGCCGGTCTAGTTCGAAACTTTGGCAGTCTTCTCGCCGCCCATACCCTATTAGTAACAATAGGTGCGTCTTCACTTAAATCCGCTTTGGCTCTCCGTCGGTCATCCATTGCCTGCTAAAGAGAGGCTAATTAAGGGGACCCTACCCCAAGGTCTGGCTTCTTCCCGGGGCCTATCTTCATCATATCTACATGGTACCTACCCAACGGCACGCAGGCCCGCATCGCAATCTTCTACACGGCCTCTGCCCTCGACGGCGCCTACAGCGGGATGCATGTATCTAGATCGCCCAGATGGACGGTGTCGTCGGCCTAGCAGGTTGGCACTGGATCTTTCTGCTCGAGGGCAACTATCAGCGCCCTCCTCGGGGTATTCACCTACTTTGCTTTATCGATCCTCATTCCCTATCAGGAAAATGACTCGAGCCCGATGAGGCTCGCTACCGGGATCTGCACCAACGCGCAGATCCGTTTCGCAGCGTCGTTACCAACTGGCAGATCTGGGTGCACGGCATTATATAGTTACTGGTCTAGCACGGTTCCAAACAGCCCTAAGTTCACGATGCCTCAAATGTTCAGTAATATATGGTTCACGGCCACAATCGCACAGCTCATGGCGATCCCACTATACTGCATTGGAGCTATAGTTGCGTTCCTCTCGCCCCTGCTTGCCGATAGCCGCAACTGGCGCATGCCCTTCATCGTCTGTCCGCACATCCTCTTCGCCAAGTATACCGACTTCTCCAACAATATCCCAGCGTTGCTACCTCGGCGTCTGCATGGCATGCCGGGGACTTTACCCCATCAATTCCTGCGGCAACGCATGGAACCTGAAAACCCTAGCTGGTCCCGCGAAGTGTGCCATGGGCATTGCCTTCATGCTGTGAATTGGTAACGTTTGGAGGTATTATTATCAGCGGGGTCATCTACTTCGATAGCGAGAAGCCTATGTATCCGGAATGTCTCTGAAGGAGCTTGGGGCTTCGTGGGGGCCGGTATTGTGGCTTGTCTCCTGATCGAGGCGCCATACATATACATCAACATGAAGAGGTCAAAAATGCCAGAAGAGGTGCTCACAAAGTATACGTTTGATGAGCTGGAGCCAATGGGATCATCATTGTATAGGTATACGCTCTAAGCAGAAAGCGAGAGCTATCACGAGACGCTTCAATTCGTGTTAGCCTAGAAAAACGCGGTCCGACAGTTAGGACTGTATGAGGCAATGAGGTTCGGATGTTCAGAAGACGTCCCCGTCGCGTCTCGTCGATCGTGTTTTCTGTTTGTTCATCCTTGCCAGTCGCGAAAGAGCTTTATTCTATCGGAACAATATTAGGATACAATTTATTCTCTATCAGGCCTTCCTATTAGCGACAAGCATGTAGTGTAGTAGTGATGTCAAGTACGGAGGCAGGTGTCGCTTATTCAGTCTTCCCTCGCCGCTATTGACTGTGGGACCTCGCTCCTCGTGACGTTAGACCGGATGGCAATCACTCGGATGGAAGCGAGGAGCATTGATAGACAACTGTCACATCGGCAAGTAGAAGAGGAGCTCGAGTCCTACGCTCTTTTACGACGTGTCGGACCATCCAATTTTCACTCCTTCGTGAAGGGGGATATTGGCAGAACAGTGGAAGACCTATGATTGTGTCACGTGATCGTTATATTCAACCACTGCTGTATTTCCACCTACAGTAGATTCGGGGGCGCCTTCCCCCACGGTTCAGTGCCCCTGCCCGCCACCCCTGGCACTAACGGCTCCCGTCCGAGACCGTCACAGCGCCAATGGGCATATCGGCAGGGCAGACCACATGCTTGCCGTTCCTGCGTCCGAACGGCACCTCGCCACTTCCCGAGTGAGCGTCATCCCCATTTTTCGATTATTCTATGCCCTTCCATCGATTTTATCCCCCTGCTCCACACCCGGACATACCATCCTCCGATTCTTACCCCAGACGGGCCTGACCATAGCCGAAACTCGACCGCTTCCCTTCCAAGTTTCCCGCGCGGGCGAACCGCATTACCGAGCCGGGCTTAAATCCCACCCCGCCGAGCCCCCCGCCAAGTCCGCCACCTATCCTCACTTGCCGAGCCCTCGCTCTTGACCTCGACCTCAGAACCCACACACTCCTCCCTCGACGGAGACGGCACACTCCAGCGCCACGTCGCATCCGACAGATGGCCTTCGCGATCCTCCGCCGCATCTTTCACCCCGCACCCAACCCCAAGCCAGCGGAAGCCGACCCCCCGATGCCTCCCGCCGCCACTGCGACTCCGGCCGCCGAGCCCGTGTCCTCCACGCCCAGCACGCCGACCACCGACGCGGCACGCAGCAGCGGCGCGTCCGCCGCCGAGCCCTCCGCCTCGAGCACTACGACGGCCGACAGCGGAGTGCCCGAGGAAGTGCGTGAACTGAGGGAGGTTTGTGGCGAGCTGGACGATGCAGTGACGCGGTTCTTGGAGAAAGAGGTTGAGGATGAAGTCCTGAAGGGTGTGCAAGGAAGGGTGAAGGAGTCAATGGCTGTGATCGCCGAGGCTTTACAACGGTATAGGTATGTCGTCTCCTCTCATTACCCCAATCAAGAGAGAAAAGAAACCTAACATTCCTCAGCCCCGACGAACTCTCCCTCTCTTACAACGGGGGAAAGGACTGCCTCGTCCTCCTCGTTCTCCTCCTCGCAACCCTCAACCGCCACCCGCCAACCCCGTTCCCCCGCACCCTCAACTGCATCTACATCGTCCCACCGCACCCTTTCCCCGAGGTAGACGCCTTCGTCGCCCACACCTCCAACACCTACTCCTTGACCCTCACCCGCTCCCCGCTCCCCATGCGCGCCGCCCTCTCCGCCTACCTCGCCTCGAACCCCTGTCTCCGCGCCGTCTTCGTAGGCACCCGCCGGACGGACCCGCACGGCTCGCGCCTCGCGCCATTCGACGAGACGGACGGCGACTGGCCTCGCTTCATGCGCGTGCATCCCGTGCTGGAATGGCACTACGCCGAAATCTGGGCCTTCATACGGAGCATGGGGATCGATTACTGTGGGTTGTATGACAAGGGATATACGAGTCTGGGTGGCACGACCGATACGCTGCCGAATCCGGCGTTGAAGGAGGGGGCGCACTTCAGGCCTGCATACGAGCTTGTTAGTGATGGGGAGGAGAGACTCGGGAGGGAGTAAGGTGTGATTATTGCATGGCGAATGGCGGAGGGTGTTTATAGAGCTGGTGCTGGCTTTTTGCTCTTTTGTTTTTTTTTTTTGGCCTGTTTTTCATCTTGGATATTGGGAGAATTGGGCGCATATGAAATGTTGCTTTTGCCGGGTGAAGATCTGTCTGCATGAGCTGAGCTAGGAAAGGGTTGGGGAGCCTTCGCTCATTTGCATCTGTCTTGCTTTGATCAAGAACATTTTCTAGATGAGAGGATATACATCCATAGAATACGAGCATTTCTACGACAGGGCACAAGGCACCTCTACGTCTTACTTACTACGTCCTTCCTTACAGAAACAGCGCGTTGAACCGTGATATGCGAGCGAATATAGTTTTGTTGCCAGACATTGGCATTAAATCAATGTAACATACAACTCAAACCCCATCGAAAGAACCGTCCAGAGGTATCTCGTCGTATCGCCTTAAACGCCTTCAGAAAGATCTACGCCATCCTCCACCATACACCCTCTCCGCCAGTACACCTCTATACACCTTCCGCAACCTCACCGTAAAGCCTCAGCCTATAAAAGCACGTCTTATCCGCATCCCCGAAGTTCGTTTTCGCAACGACCCTCACATTGTCCGTCGTCACCCCCAACAGCCCCAGCTCGTCCGAGAGCTTGTGCACGAACACACCTCCCTGCAGCGGGTTCGACTCGTACTCGAAGCGGCCGACGAGGTAAAAGCACTCCGAGCCGTCACACTTCGCCTCCGCAACGGGGGATACCTCGTCCTCCCTGGGTCTCGGCGGGAAATGCGAGGAGGCGAAGTCGAGGAGGCGCTGCTGGAGCTCCACGCCCTCAACTTGCGCCCAGAGCTCGATCTCGCGGGGCCGCGCATCAGGTTCTAACGTCGCATCGGGAAGGATGTGCTCGACGACGATGTGCTCCGGCGTAATGGACCGTCCGAGGTGGATATTCAGCGCAACACCATTTGGCCTCCCCTGCCTATCCACCGTGCTCGCTCCGCACCACCCATCCCCGGAATCATCCCAGGGCAATAGTACAGAGTTATACGGAAGTGGCGCCGCCCTCTTCCCGGAGCTAAGCCACGCGCGGGACCCGAACGGCGCGCGCGGTGGCATGTACGTAGGTGACGACTTGAGCGGGTTAACCACAGCGCCGGTGCCCACCGCGAAGAAGTTGATGCGATGTCGCAGGTCGGCAGCCCAGCTCCTGTAGATACCCCCACGCGCGAGGGCCCCCAGCTGCGCCTTTCCGAGCTCCTCGTGGACGGCGTCACGGACCATCTGCTTTACCTCGCGGGCGGATAGTGGGGCCGGGGCGCTCTCGACCGCCTCGAGGGCTTGCTGGATGCGGGTCTCCAGCTTCGTGTCGAGCTCCTTCATCTCGGAGCGAATCTCCTGGCGGTGAGTCGCGAACTCGCCACGGATATGTTGCACAAACTCGTCGCGCGTTACGACAGTTTGGGTAAACTCCGGCCCCTGAAGGCGCTCCTTGATGAGCTTGTTTAGAGCATCCTTCATGTTCGCGTCAAGACTTGGCGCGGGAGCCTTCTCGTCGAGCTGGAGGGCAGAAAGAACCTTAATACGATTCGATTTTATCCAACCCAGCCAGGTTGCTGCAAGCCTGTGGCCGCTACCCAGGTCGTCGTTGATGTGTGTCAATACCGCATCCCAGTGTTTCCCGGATGTGAACCTAGGCCCAGTACTTGAGCCCTGTATGCTCACGACGTCCTCATCCGCCCTGACCAGATCCCGTAGTGCGTGCCAAAAATCGTCTGGTATCGCTGGCTTTCCGTGCCTCACCTCCATGTGGACTACCTGCGGTATCAACTCTTCGAGCTTCTTCACAGACCCTTCGTACATCTTGCTCGACTTCTGCAGCCTCTCGATCTCTTGGAAGGACTGTTTCACAAGGTTCTTGTACTCCCTGTGCGCGGCGTCCACCGAGGCGTTGCTGTAGGGGCTCATGAACGGGTTGATGTTCTCGAACGTCTGCGTGACAGTGTCCCAGGTCTGCGCGGGGTCCCATGAGGCATAATCAGGCGTGTAGATCTTGGGGATGTGCCAGGTGAAGCCGACTAAGAGAGCGATAATAAAGAGTGATCGGATGTACTCCCATAGGGAGCGGTTGGGCTTTATTGCTCGCCAGATGCGATCGGGGCGTATCCGCGACGGGCTGCTGGGCGGTGATGGCGTCTTCTCCTGGGGAGCCACCAACCGGCTAGCGGCGCCCAGTGAGCTAGAAGCAGCTTTCGTTGACGAAGGCGCACTCCCATTAGAAGCCCCCGACGTAGGTTGCTGCTCCGCGGCGGTGGGCCTCGTCCCGAACAAAAAGTCCCTAGCCTGCTGCTGTCCCCGGGCCAGAGAATTGGTCGTGTACCGGAGTTGGCCACGCGCCCGCGTAAGGCGTTCTCTTATCGACGCGATAGACGAAGGCGGAGCGGGCGGCGAACTAGGCAGCTCGCTCTGAACCGACGCAATCGAAGCATCCCTATATATGTCGCTCTCCAGATGGAAGCTGCGATCCGTGTCATTAGAGGGGACATCCGGTGGGGGCATAAGGTCCTGGCGGCGGTCTTGTGTTGGCGCCGCTGAGGTACGCCGGCTGGTAGTCCTCCTAGCGGGGCGGGGCGGGAGAGGATCTGCTACGGGCTCCGGCGCGGGTTTGATGCTCCTAGCACGAGTCGAGCGTGTAACCCGGCGTGCAGTAAGCTGGTTCTGCGCAAGCTCGTCAGATTGAGAGGTTGACTGTGAGGAAGTTGACCCGCGGGGACTTCTGCGCAGTTGTGGGGCGGGTGGCGCGGGCCTCACAGAAGGAGCCCTGGATGGAGCCCTCCGTTCCTCCCGTGTTGAGGGCTTCGCGGGCGATGGCGGCGCCGACCAGTCCTGCTCCGACTCGGGCGGCCGAAAATCGTCATCTGACCCCATCCCGAACGTATCCACGTCGCCCGGCTCCTCCTCGGGCACAGGTACAAGCTCCGGTAGGGGATCCTGCTGGAAGGGTTCCACACTGGCCCTGGGCGATCCCATGTCCGACAGTTCGTCAGTAGGATCGCGCAGCGCCTCACCGATCGCGTCACCGAGCTCCCTCCGCTTTCCTCTCCGGATGTTGATCAGGGGGGCGACGGTCTGCGAACCGTAGCTGGTCATAACTCTGGAGGGGAGCGGCGGCATCTCGGACCGGATAGCAGTGCCGTGGCGGACGTTGTCAGCGGGCTTGGGCTCGGGTTTGCCCGCCCGCGAAGACACCGAGCTCTTCGGCGGCATGTTGTATTAAAGGTCGTCAGAGTCCTGGCGAGTGGGCGTCATACAGTGAGGTGAGTTCGCTGGATCTTTCGTGCTTGGTAGTATGGTTGTTCGGAGGCTTACGCGCTCACCAAGGCAGGCGCGTTGAAATAAATAGATAATACTTTGAACACACTTTGAGTAAAGAGAATAGGCGGATGAAAATTAAGGTAAAAGGTGTGACGGCGTAAGTGAGGAAGGAGCTCAAAGCTGCGGTGAGCATCAGGCGCGTCCTCGGAAAATCGTCGCGGTCTGCGCTCGCGAACAACCTCTGCAGAGACTGCCCAAGGTCTTCAGCGCAAAAAAGGTGTCCCAGTTTCAGGCAAAGGGATGGCAGCGCGGCTACGCCGAACCCTCCTCCAGCAAGAGTCTGATGTGTTGTCGATGCCACCGGCGCCTTAGGCCTCAATCTGCAGGTAAAGGAACAAAATGGCTTGTCTCTCAGGGTGAAAGTCGCATAGCGGCGGCGGTGAGAAAACGGGTCGGCGCGAGATGAAATACAATTGGGGCGTCTCTTTCTTCGGCCTCTGGCGCTATTGTCACTTCCGCATTCGCCAATTCCTCGAGGCGCGGCTCATAAGTATAAGGAATGGGGGCGACAAAGGGAGGACAAAGATTTTCTCAAGGGCTCCAGGGCTCAGGTGCCTGCCTCGACGTGTTCGGCATCGTCGTCTTGGGTTGGAATGTACCGGGGGGTGGCGGGGGGAAATGGCTGGGTAGGCGATTGGTACAACGGCAAACCACCGTGGCATCCTCTATTCGAGAGGTACCTCGGCCAGCCAACTCAATAGCGCGCTAGCGCCTGTCTTGGTGAGGCGGGTGGTGGAGGTTGGGGACGTGGCGCGTGATGGGCCCGACGCGAGCGGCGACTACCGGGTTGCCAGGTGGCACGGACGACCCTTCGAAATTTACATAAGCAGAAAGAGGGACTCATCGAACGAGACTTAGTCATGAAATTCGGCCGAGGGCAGCAACATTGCTGCGCAAGGATACTTGGCTTTCCGGCTGCACCAGGTTTTCTCGTTGCGTCATGCGACAATGCCCCTCTTTCCCCCGCCAAACTGCGCGAAGGCACAACGAACGCCGATGGTAGTTCGGCCCTTTTCCGCGCGACGATGCGCACCAATGCTCGTCCCGGTGTCTGATGTACCCTCGCGAAGTCGTATTCTAAGATGATGCTTGATTAATTCGGTGTCTCGAAAGCCCGAGACATGTAAGCGGGGGCTAATATAATTTCCCCTTGGAGTATTGGTCGGCCATAGTCAATGATCCCACAGATACGAAAGTCTTCAGCTCCGTGCCCATTGTGATAGCCTCACCGAGCCCTGATAAATTCGCCGTTCATACTACCCATCGTTTCAGGCCGCTATCCGTAGTGGCTCAACCTCTGTTGACACTGAGCAGCAAAAGAAGGTCGTCGACATCTTCCACCTCCGCCATCTGCTCGCCATCTGCACGTGCGCATTCGCTTGGACGACGATCCTTGCTCCTGGTTCCCTCCGACCTCCACTACCGTAGCTCACTCAACCCTTTGCCTACCGGCTTCGAGACGGCTTCGCCCATTCTCAACGTAACTCCCAGCTTAACCTCCACCTCAGCTGCCGCCGCCTATCGCACGCCGCCGCTATGACCGTCGGCACAGTCCTGGTAACCGGGTGCGCCCCCCTCCTCTAAACCCTCGAGACCGTCCAAACTAAGCAACCTCCTAGAGGAACCGGCTACATTGGCTCCTTCACGACCCTCGCCCTCCTCGAGAACAACTACGATGTCGTCGTTGTCGACAGCCTTTACAACTCGTCGGCCGTGGCGCTCGACCGCATGGAGCTCCTGTGTGGGAAGCGCCCGACCTTCTACCAGATCGACGTGACTGATGAGGCGGCACTCGACTCGGTCTTTGAGAAACACCCCGCGATCGACAGCGTCATCCACTTTGCGGCGCTGAAGGTAGCCTTGAAATTCTCTAATTCTTCCACTGTCCGACACAATGCTGACGACCATGCGACTAGGCCGTCGGCGAATCGGGCGAGATCCCCCTCGAATACTATCGCGTCAACGTCGGCGGCACCATCACACTCCTCCGGTCCATGACCAAGCACTCCGTCACTAACATTGTCTTCTCCTCTTCTGCCACCGTCTACGGCGACGCCACGCGCTTCCCGGACATGATCCCCATCCCCGAGCGCTGCCCCATCGGCCCCACGAACCCCTACGGCCGGACCAAGTCCGTCGTTGAGATGATCATCACCGATCACATCGAGGCCCAGCGTAACAACCTAAAGAAGGCGGGGGAGCCCTTCGAGCAGTGGAACGCCGGCCTGCTGCGCTATTTTAACCCGTGCGGCGCACACCCGAGCGGCATCATGGGCGAGGACCCGCAGGGGGTGCCGTACAACCTGCTGCCCCTTCTCGGTAAAGTTGCCACGGGGGACAGGGAGAAGCTCCTTGTCTTTGGTGATGGTATGTCCCTATGACCCTTGACAACGTTAAAGTATATGGAGACAAAGGAAGCCAACAAGACACAAGACTACGAATCCCGCGACGGCACGGCCATCCGCGATTACATCCACGTCCTAGATCTCGCCAAGGGCCACCTCGTCGCCCTCAACCACCTTCGCAGCGCCCACCCAGGCGTCCTGGCCACGAATCTCGGCTCCGGCCGCGGCAGCACCGTCTTCGAGATGATCAAGGCCTTCAGCGACGTTGTCGGCCGCCCGCTCCCCTACGAGGTCGTGGCGCGCCGCGCGGGCGATGTGCTAGACCTGACGGCCAACCCGGCGCTGGCGAACGAGGTTCTGGGCTGGAAGACGGAGCTGACGCTTGAGGATGCGTGCGCGGACCTGTGGCGGTGGGTGAAGAACAACCCGCAGGGGTACAGACAAGATCCACCGGCGGAGCTACTCGACGCCGTCAAGGCGAAGTTCGGATGATACGGCCTCCGCGTTTTGGGGATGTTGATCGAGTTCATACCAGTGGAGCGAAAAAAAAAAGAGAAAATTTTCGCAAATGATATTGACTAGAGCTTGGTTAGAGACACTATTGTAAACGTTCAAAACTCCTGAGTTCCTAAAATCTTCCATTACTCCCCAATCTTCAACAGCAGCTTCCCCGTCGTCCTCCCAGCCTCCAAATCCTCATGCGCCCTCTTCGCCTCGTTGAGCGGGTACACCTCATGGACACCAATCTTGACCTTCCCCTCCGTGATAAACCCAAACAGATCATTCGAGTACTCCTCAATCTCCTCGCGCGTGACGAGGTACGCGAAAACCGCGGGCCTCATAAGCTTCACATTCTTGGCCCCCAGGCGCTGCAGCTCCACCGGGGGCACGGGCCCCGAGGCGTTCCCAAAGACGACGACGGTGCCCTTGCGCGCCACGATCTCGAGGTTGCTGTCGAAGGTAGCCTTGCCCACGCCGTCGAAGACCACGTCGGCGCCGTGGCCGCCCGTGATCTCCTTCACGCGCGTGGGGACGTCCTCCTCCCTCGAGTTGATCACATAGTCTGCGCCGTGATTCTTCGCAATCTCGAGCTTCTCCTTCGTAGATCCCGTGCCTATGATCTTGGCGCCCACGGCCCTAAGCATCTGCACGAGGAGACCTCCCGTGCCGCCAGCAGCGGCGTGCACGAACACCCACTGCCCCGATTTGACCTGTCCTGCCTCGCGAATAAAAGTCCACGCGGTAAGCCCCTGCACCATCGAGGCCGCAGCATCCTTTTCCGTCATCCCCTGGGGGATCTTCAGCACCATCTTGCTAGGAGCGACAGTGTACTCAGCGTATGCGGTGTTGTTGGACATGTACACCACACTGTCGCCGACAGAGACGCCCGAGACCGAGGGATGCGTCGCCACGACGGTGCCGGCGGCCTCACGGCCCGGGATGAAAGGCAGGGCCGCTTTGTAGAGCCCCGTGCGGAAGTAGGTGTCGATGAAGTTGACGCCCGCGTACGAGTTTTTGACGAGGACCTCACCCTCGGCGGGCTGGGGCACAGGGAGGGCGGTAGGGGTTAGCACCTCGGGACCACCGTTGGCGGCAACCTGAATAGCCTTCATGGTGGGGGGTACAGGAGACATTTTGGTGGTGGTGGTGAAATAACGAGTATTGAGAGTGAGGCTTGGTGTCGTTGTAGGATAGAGTCTTATACAGACGGCGTTGAAGACTGGAGGAGAGCGTTTTTTAAGAATGAAGCTTGGGTTTCTGATGAGTCTAGACATAAAAGCAAGAAGTTGGAGGCGAGGAGATGGTATAAGTAGTCTTTCTGGGGATGGTCTGTGGACGGTGTCGGTACATGTAGTTCATGTTTGTCATGGCCATATTCGGGACCTCTCGGCGGGGAGCTACTTCCACGGCGGGGTTAAGCGCTCGCGGCATTGAGCCACGCAATTGTCGTGTAATCGATCGCGTTTGTAATCCGACAGAGCCGCGAAGCCGACTGCTTGAGAAAACCCGAGCCTTTCGAATGCGGCGAACATGGCCCGGAGCTCCCCATACCTACTTAATTCGCCGACGCAGGTGCCCAAGCTATTCCCGACTTTCGGCCGTAAGATGCCACCTAACACCGACAGAATTTCCAACAAATTCCCGTCTGACATTATAAATCCAACCTCTGCTGAAGATTACCCTGGGGATCCTTCGCTCGGTCTCGCGATGGACGGGAAATATCCCTCGGATGTAGGAGATATCTCGCCTCGAGCAGGAATGCGAGTCGGGACAATCGGCCAGATGTCTGGGGATCGGACTCGCGTGACGGCCGACTAACCTCGGGGTTCGAGTTCCGCGGCACCAGCCGGCTTCCCTGATATTATCAAGAGGCCGGCTGGAATGCACGAGACAAGCATCGACGTGACAAGCACCGGCCATCTGGTACAGCTTTGTCATGGATGCCCCGACACCACCGAGGATTCCACCGTAATAACAACCGCATTTCTGAGAATAAATCTAGCATGGCATTTTACGCCAGAAGGATGGCTGTCATGCTTTTAACACTAGTCTAGACAAAGGGAAGTTCTGTCTTTCAAGAGCTCGAGAGGTGAAATTCTCGGGCTCGGGTAAACACAATGGACCCTTACAACTCCCAATGTTGCGGACTCGCACATTGCGGAGGACCAACAATGTAAACGCCAAAACGGCTCCTTGTTCTACATGCAAGTAAATTATCTTACAAGCCCCCCCAGGCGAGAACTCGCTCCAGCTGCGAACCACTTCCCCTCTCTTGCCTAGTCCGCCCACTCCCAGTTTACATACGTGTCTCCCCATTCCCAACCTTTGCGAGCGTCAAATGTACACGGTGGTCGAACCTAACAACCACCCCCACAAAAGAAAAAGAAATCTAGTAGTGCCTCGCCTCCTCCTTAGGGCATCACCTCCCCGACATCGATGTACGGCGCCTGCCATGGCTTCGCCCCCTCGATGAGCATATCGCTCGGTACCCGCGGGTTCGCACTAGGGCTATAGAGATACCACGCCTTCAGAGACGCAATCCCCGCCTTCCATCTCGCAAAGTCCAGGCTCGGCCCCACACCCTCACCAAGCTTGTCCTTGCCACTGTAGATACCCACCACGAACACCGGCGTCCTCGACAGCCTACCCGTCTCACTCTCCAGCCGCGCCACGGGGCGGTCGAACCCCTCCCGCGCGCACAGCCTCTGCAGCTCAATCAGCGGGCTCTGGAACGTGAACATGCGGTCTATCTCAAGGTTCCGCGAGAGGATATGCGCCTGCACGAACGCCTTGGCCATCTCACGCCCGCAGTGCACGTGAATGGCGCCCACCACGGCCCGCACGTGCGACGCGTGCGCGTTGTTGCGGACAGCCTCGTATTTGCGCCGCCTGTCCGCCATAATGTCCTCAGGCAGCTTCGGCTCGGGCCCGTCGTTCTGGTGTGTGCTTGAGTGCACCGTGTCGCCGAAGGGGTCGTCGTACACCACGCGGGAGCTCCAACCCCTGCGCCACTTGAACTTGTCGAGGTAAGACGCTTCCGTCCGCACGTAGCCCCCCAACTGCATGTCCACTCGCTTGGAGGCATCCAGCGAGAACTGCAACAGACCCGGGTCGACCTCGCCGCCCGGCGCCGCGGCGCTCTCAATACCCCAGCCCCTCGCAACCCGGAAGAGCGACTCGCCGCCGGCGTAACCTCGTACGGCCTCGAAGAGGACGGCCATGGGTAGGCGGGGGTACTTCATGAGTAGGAGCTCGGTAGTATGGTAGTTGATAATGGTGCTGCCGAGGTAGGCCAGCCCGCTGTTGTTGAAGGCCGGGTTCTCGTCGGCAGAGGCGTCCACGAGCGTGCGCGCGAGTGTCTGGAGGGGGAGCTTGGTTGAGAGGCAAAGACGGGCGTGGAGGGCGGAGAGCTTCGCTGAGTTGAGGGCGGCTTCGGGCAGGGGGGATGGGTAGGGGCTCCGGCTCGAGTCGAGATCGGCGACGGGAGGCTCGACGCCCCGGGCCGCGGCCGGAGCATCTGTTCTCGGGGGAGGGACGTTATTCTCTCCTTCTGTTGCTAATGTCGACTGCAGGCGGGCCTGGAGGAGGGCCGGTTGCGGCCTCGCGTGTCGCGCGGCGAGAGACAGAGCGTGCGCCCTACACCGCGCCTGGGCGCTGGCCTGGGTCAATTGACCGGACCATCTTTCCAGCCGTAACCGTTTCATTGGCAGCGGCTGATTTGCAGAGGAAAGGGCCCCAGGTTGTGACTTTGGTTGGTGTGGGCGGAAAGGGGAGGGTGATGTGAGGTTTGAGCCTCTCCTATACTCGCTGCGGCTCGAGTGGAAAAAAGTTTCCTCGCAGTCGAGAGTCGTGTGAGGCGCACAGTGTTCCGATCCAGATCCACAGTGTATTTAGGAGATTAGGCGAATTTCTACCGGGGAGTTCGCGAATCGGCGGCCGGCCACTAGGCCAATCAGAATCGACGCAATCCGACGTGAAGCAATTCGAAGTTCCTCTCCAGGTGCAAACCGTGCTCATCAATTGCCCCGACGCCAACTCCCTCGAGACGATATCGAGCAGCTCACCAAGATGGTTAGTTCGGATTTCCTGCGAGTAATCCAATATTGTCGAGTACTAACTTCTCACTAGGGTGGCGGTCCCAAGATTCCGTGAGTCGCAGCTTCTTGACCCGTTGTCCCCTCCAACCCTCGACTCTCTCTAACCTTGCAAGTTACCCCAAGCACGTCTGGTCGCCGGCCGGTGGCTGGTACGCCCAGCCCGCGAACTGGAGGCAGAATACATTCGTCCTCGGCGCCGCCGTGTTCGGCATCACCTGCATAATATGGAAGATCAGCGCCGAGAAGGAGGAGTTCGCGCATAAGCCTGAGCCTGGCCGATTCTACCCTAGCCGACAGTATGACCCCAATCGATACCACGCGTTATAATGAGAAGAAGGAGAAAATGATACTGACTCCCTTTTTTCCCAGCTGGAACCGGCAACTGAAGGCGTGGGATGAGGAAGACAAGAAGGCGGCACAGGGACAGGAGAAGTCGTCGTAAACGAGCATTGGCACCGATTGTACACTCATAGACAAAATATAAACGACAGTTGTTGCGAGACCAATGTCACCAATTTGCCTATATGGAGAGAAACGACGCGATACCTACCAAAACGAGTGCAGAGGCTCTCGAGTATCTATCGATACAATTACCCCGTACCCTTACCCGCCATTGCTTCCTTATTTGGCGTCCTACTCTCTCCTTCTTACTTATTCTTTCACTTCCAGTGCTTCTAGAAGGAATAAGCTTGCATTGGATCAGAGTCGAACATTTGTGTGGGTTTGCCTTTTGCCGGCGCTCTCTAGTTGAGGCCGTATTCCGGCCATGCCTCCACGACTCTTTACTCCTCAGAACCCTAAAGTGGTCCCTGCTTCCAAATTGCAAGACGTAGACTGCCACAATGAAAGCCTAGAATGCTCTCCGAGCGACCCGCTCATCCCAGCTTCGCGCCTGTATCTCTACGGCCGCATTGCCGGTGTTGCCGAGGTTCAGCCGAGTGACGTGAATATTCGCCCTTCTCAGCGTTTCGAAACAACACTCGACGACTCTCACTGGCAGTCCTCAGACTGAACCAGGACCAACTTGGCATACTCAATTGGACGGCCCGCGGCCGGACGCTCCTTAACAAGATGTCATTCCCTCTCCGCTCGAGGACCGCCCTCCAGGGGCTCCGCTCCCGCTCCACTGCCTCCAAACCCGCTCACCCGAGTATACCACGACGATATGCCTCCACTTCATCTGCTCCCGCCAGCCGCCTCCGCCTCTACGCCTACAGTGGCGCGACCCTCCTTGCCGCCTTCACTGGCTACATCTACCTAACTGACACCCGCTCCGCCGTCCACCGCTACCTTGTACCGCGCCTACTCCGCATCCTCCTCCCCGACGCCGAAGACGCTCACCACCTTGGCACGGCCGCCCTACAGACCCTCCACGCCCTCGGTCTGCACCCCCGCGAGCGCGGCCGTCTCCTACGGGACCCCTCCGAGCCGACTCTCTCCACGGAGGTCTTTGAGACCACGTTGGATAACCCTATCGGGATCAGCGCGGGGCTAGACAAGGACGCCGAGATCCCGGACGTGCTCTTCGCCATGGGCGCCGGCGTGGTGGAAGTTGGTGGGTGCACGCCGAAGCCCCAGCCGGGAAACCCAAAGCCGCGCGTCTGGCGCGTGCCTAGCATCGACGGGATGGTAAACTGCTACGGCCTCAACTCGCAAGGAGCTGACGCCATGGCGAGGACGCTCCGGCAGCGCCTGCGCGTCTACGCGCGCTCGCGGGGCCTCAGCGAGGAAGAGGTGCTTAGCGGCAAGGCCGGCGTGCCCACGGGTAGCCTTCTCCCGGGCCGTCTGCTCCTCGTGCAGGTCGCGAAGAACAAGGACACCCCCGAGAAGGACGCCGTCTCCGACTATGCTTACTGTGCCTCGCGCCTAGCGCGCTACGCGGACGTGGTGGTTGTCAACGTCAGCAGCCCCAACACCGCCGGCCTGCGCGACCTGCAGTCGGGCGACAAGCTTGTTGGCCTCCTCAGCACGGTGGTCGACTCCGTGCGCGACTCCACGAAGGGTGTACGGGCGACCCCTCCCCGCGTGATGGTCAAGGTCTCGCCAGACGAAGACTCGGATGCGCAAGTCAAGGACATCGTGCGTGCGGTGTGGGAGAGCGGCGTCGACGGCGTGATTGTCGGGAACACCACGCGGCGCAAGCTGCAGGCCGTGCCTCCCGGCGTATCCATCACCAACCGCGAGAGGGCCGTCCTCGCGCAGGCGGACGGTGGGTTCTCAGGCCCGTCGATGTACGGGCGGACGCTGGAGCTCGTGAAGAGGTACAGGCATTGGCTGGACGTGCCGACCTTTAAGGAACGGAAAGTAGTGTTTGCTTCTGGGGGCATCACGGATGGGAGGCAAGCGCTGGAGGTGAGGAAAGCGGGAGCAGATGTTGCGATGGTATATACGGGGATGGTGTATGGGGGCGCGGGGACGGTAACGAGGATGAAGGATGAGATGAGGAAAGAGATTAAAGAGGGAAAGGAGGAGTAAATAGAGCTTTTATAGAGGATTTATACATGCGTACATGGCTTTCCGATTGAGTATTTTGGTAGGCCGCCTGCTGCTATCAATGTTTGTGTAAACTTCTTCGAAAGTCCTGATTGCATGTCGTATATCTCTATCTGCAAGGTGGTCGCCCGTGTATTTACCACCAACATGCATCCATTACTTCCAAAGTCATCAAGTGAAATGATCCCCCTCACCCAATGGATGCACCAACCCCTTCCTAACCAACGACCGATACCTTATCATCCGCTCCCTCTCTTCCCTCTCTTCCCTCAACTTCTTCCTCCTCTCATAGACGGCCTTGACGCACCTCCGAATCTGCTCTTTCCCTTCATCATAGTTCGCTTTTGCTAGATCCGCGACCTGGCCTACTTGATCCGGTGTGTAGACAAAGTTCCAGGTGGACAAGAAGTCGGTGGTCTTGGGATCAACGCCGGGCACGCGCGGGTTCGTTAGGAGTGGGAGGTAAATGAGAGCGAGGCCCGCGTTCGGTGAAGAAAGCGTGGACCACGAGTCCTCGGAGAAGTCGAGGGCTTTGGTTGGCGAGGGAGGCGATGTGGTACGCTCCTCTTTGGTACCGACCCATATCGTGCAGTAGCCAAGGTCTTTTTCCATCTTATCCTGCATATTTCCGTTGGTGTGTTCTGGTTTGCGAGCTCGGAGTTCTATATCTTGACGACTAGCCGCTTCATAGCCGGCTTCCGTGACTCTTTCTTTCGGCTTCTGCTGGGATCCCTCGCTAGCCATATCTAACACCCTCTCCGTTTCCTCAGGGGTCTTTCCCTTCGGCCATCCCACGCCGACAGGCCACCCTTTAATATTCCTCTGCCTCGCGTACCCGTCTGTCACCGCTAGCCAGTTGTCCTGTTTGATGTCGGCCGAGTTATCGAAGGATATGATGACGTCCACGTTCCGACCAGGGCGCAGAAGAGGGTAAATGGGCAGGTTATTCGACATGCCCGCGTCCATGAGTTGTATGTACCGGTTCTTGTAAATACTCTCCGGTGCTGTCTTCGGCAGCTTGCCCTCCATGCCGTACGCGAAGTTGGGCACGATGGCGGGATCGATGGGGTGGAGCTTGCTCAGATCGTGGTCCCGCCCCGAGATCATCTCATCGATGGTGTCAAACCCGGTCAGACCCTTCACGATGGGCCTGATCTCTCGGTAGTAATGGCTAAGCGTCGCACAGAATGCACTCCCAAACACACCCATCAACAGAGACATCTTGAATTCAGGGTTGTAAAGCCCTTCCTCGGGAAGAACGTTCCTTCCCTTCTCAAACTTCCTGCCAATAGCCCAAGACGGGATGCCCGCCGAGAATTCCTCACAGAAAAACTCGTACGGCGTGATCTCGAACCATTGGAACCACGGCTCGCTCTTTGCCCGCCGCTTCGCGTCTTCCGCGAGCACGGCAGGTTTCGCACCGGAATCTGCCACCTCGGGAATCTCGTGTCGCACCGCCGTGTATATGGGAAGCGGGTTCTGTCCGAACTTGATGTAGTCCTGCTGGTTAGAGATCTTCAAATCCCGGCCGTCCACCTCGAGGTCCCCAACAGGAACCAGCAGCCTCGCTGCTAGAAGGAGTCCGTAGATGTCCACCAAACCAAAGTCAGCCCCCGCGTCGCCCTTTAGCTTCTCGACGATGCCGCTCAGGAGGTACCTGTCAGTAGGGGCGGATACGAGTGTCTGTAGCGCAACGGGCGGATAAGCGATGTGTGTGCCTGTGCGACCCTTGAGGTGGTCCAGGACCCGCTGCATGCTGCACTGTCCGATGGACGAGAAGTGGATGGCTTGAAGCCAACATGAGCCACTGACGCCTGCAATATAGGTGACACAATCCAGCAAGCCATCCTTCTCCGCCGCGAGTAACGACCCCGTGCCCGCCACGAGTGCCCTCAAACCCCCCCCAGACCCGCAGACGGCAATGGTTGGTACGTCGTCCGGGTGGACCTCCCCTTCATCGATCCCGAGATAATTGGCCAGGGCGAATTTCGCGACCTGCTTCCGTCTCGTCAGGAACTCCTTCTCTTCATCGCATAGGCCTTCCGAGACTCTGACGTGTGCTGAGTACTGGATTTCTGGGTTGACGAATGGATCATGGGCTTCCCTCCATATCTCATTCGCGAGCGAGCCAGGCGTAGTGGAGAGCTCCTGCTGGAGCTTCCGGAGGTAAACCGGGATGAGTTTGGACCATTCCGGTAGGATGTAGTCGACAATGCGGTCTGAGAGGGCGGCCCACTCAATATCTGTCACATTGGTGAGCTTCTCAAAGGATTTCGTAAATATTGACCACGCCGATCCCTCATCCCCAGGATGGTGCTCAGAGAGTGGCTGCTTCTGGCGGTTGCTCCTGTGAATGAGACTCTTGGCTTCAGTCACCGGTCGCCTAGCATCGATCCAAATAATAACGCCGACGGCGACAATGATGGCGGGTGCTATTTGGAACTTGCGCGCCTTGGCCTGCTGCGGAGCAGAGGTAAACAGATCTCGACGAAGCTGATTTGATCGCAGCGAGAGCAGCTGTCTCCCGCGGATCGCGGTACGAGCGGAAGTCAGAATCCTCATATTTCAGCGAAACTCGGTTCCTGGCACTTGCGACTGCCCAATTGAGTTGGGAGCAGTTCGCATGATCCCGGAACTCGATGGTCAAAATACAAGTATGTCGTCGCAGCTCGTATGACGTGGGGTGAATCCGAGCTGGAGGCTCTCGGCCAGAACCTAAGCACACACACATAGGTACTCTCTGGGAGATGTAAGTGTTATTGCGGTACCTGACCGTTGCTGGTGCGACGTGAACATAAAAAAGTCTCACGCTAGCAGAAGATTTGTTCCTCAAAGTTCCACGCTATGAATGCGCCTGCCCCATTGTTGGGGTCCCACTTCGCACGACATCCAGCTGCGCACCTCGGACGGCTCAACGGAATTTCAATGAAAACAGTCTTGTAGCAGTATCGAAGACAAGAGCTAATCTTGCTCCTTCCAGCACGACCTCGGGGGGAGGGGCGAGAATAGCAGCACGTGATGACGTCCTACCCGCGTCCCGAGACCACCTCACGTAAAACATTCTCCAGTTCATTCCTTTATTATCTCTGTTTTGGGATCCATGGCTAAATATTCAAGCCATTCGTGTATTATAGCAAGCTATGTACGTTGATCTATTCTATGCAACCAAGATATCTTTTCTCTCTCTTTTTCTATAAGATCGCCTTTAGTGACCAATGCCCAGCAAAACCCTAGCAACGAAGTAAGCGCAGAGCGCTGCGCCGTACAACGCACCCCCAAAGAGAATCAACCCCTGATACGTCCCGTCCTCACTCTCGATTATGGCACCGCCGATGGGAACACCAACGAGGGCACCGATGCTGGCGATGAAGAACGCCGTCCCTGTCCTCTTCCCGTAGTCCTCGACTCTGCAGACTTCGCCGATGCAGACGGGCGTCAGACTAATCGCAGCGCCGGACCAAAACCCATAAAGTACTGTGAACGCCGTGGTCGCCGCCTCGTGACCCTCCGCCTTGTACCAAAGCGCGAATATGACCACCGTGCATACTCCCGCCGTCACACACATTGCATTGAACGATCCGAAGCGATCGGCGAGGTATCCGGGGAGTACTCGCCCCGGTATGGCCCCAGCATTCAGCAGCACGTTCAGCCGGTATGACGCCCCACGATCGATGCCTGTAACCAAGGCGTACGAGCATACATAAGTGTACGGGATGAACACAGCGAACTCGATCAGGAACGTCGCGAGCGTTACCGTCCCATACTTGAGATCCGTCAGAGCTTTTAGGTCAATTGCCGCGCCCGCCTTTTTGTTCGGCGGCAGTCGCTTGCGCAGCAGACAGCAGACTGCAAGACATACGCCCACGTTAATGAACCCGATGATACGGATGGCCCACGCGAAGCCGTGAATAGGCGCCACGTAGAGGATGATCAGGGGGAAGGCGACACCACCGAGGCCTCCTGCGGTGCAGGCAATTCCAGTTGCGAGACCGCGGCGCTTCGAGAACCAGTGGCCAATGACTGCAATGCTGGGGTTGAGGAGGAGCGAGGCGGACATGCCGCCGAGAACACCAAAGGCCAGAATGAAGTGCCAGAGTTCTGAGACGAATCAGTAAGCTGAGCTCCGAGACAACGGTGGCCATTTGATAGAGAGGAATGATACCGTAAGACACGCTCAAAAACATGGTCGAAGCCACTATACCAACGGAGCCGGGCACGATGAGGATTTTTATGTCATAGGTGTCGAAAATTGGACCTGCGGTGAGCTAGCGGTTTAGAGAGTCGCGTCGACCTCTGGTATAATAAAGTTCCTACCTATTTGGGCGCCGCAGAAGTACAGGAAGAAGGCGTAGCAGCTGAATATCCAGCCAGTGGCAGAGTCTGTCTGTGATGGCAGTTGGTCCTCGGACACCGTCGCATGGAGAATGGCCAGTGTGTTGAGCCACCCCATTGATGGGATCATGGCGCACCAAGCACCCAGCACAACTAGCCATGCTCTCGTTCCCCCCTCGGGATAGGCGCCGTAATCACCGCTAGCAGCAAGTTCTACTTTGTGTTAGCGTCTTATGCTGTACTAATGCATTGCAGAAGGTACGGTCCGAACCTGTCGTCACCGTTTCCGTGGACTCTCTCCCCGTCATAGTTTCGACAGTTACTGGTGTGCAGATGGCGGTCGATCAGCTGCGTTCTTCTAAGCTCACATACAATATCCAAACCCGGTTCAGCAAAGGGTTTTATAGGAGCGAGCCACTGGGGGGGTTTACAAATCTGGGCATCTCATGCTATTCGGAGCCGTCGCATCCGGGGCCACCGAGCCTTCGGCCCCGGGGGGCGTGTTAGCCGGACGGCGATGTAGCTTAAAATATGTCATTCGGCAGCGTCTGGCCCGGTATGGCGCGATTATTATGGGAACCTCAGCTCCGATTCCGCCAATGTGGAACCGGGTTTGCGGAGCGGCAGGTCCAAGTCTAGCATTCATTAGGGTATTGGTTAGCAGTGCGCGACGCTGCCCCATAATACGGAACAGGATTCGGCGCCAGAATGCTGGGGACGACTTGGCCAACCGCCTTGTCGGGAAGCGTGGTCCATTCTGTTATGCTGAGGGGGCACATTGCAAACGCTGCCATCCCACGGGCCCAATTGAAGAGTGAAAATGCTTGAGGCGCCTCCTTCGTATATCAGCACGGTCGGCCTCAGTGCTCGCTGTCTATGCCTTCAACCGCCCAAAGGCTGACGCCATCGCCTCAGAGAGCGTTTGGCAATGGCAAACACTCCACAGCCACCAAGTGACAATAACGCAGGACGAGCCTCAGTACAAGACGACGGCTCTGTCCGTGTCTCGGCGAGTGATAATCCTTCGGACTAAAACAGCAAACTCGCCCAGAAGCATCTTCAATGTGGAACTCGCACTTCACCCATGTGGCACCGCCCGGAGACGGTCGTATCCGAGACATCATCGGGCGGTTGACTATCACTTTCGCAGATCGGACAATTTAACCATCAAACTTCTCGGCACTGAAAGGTGATTGGCTGGAACAGCTCAAAAGGCCCTTAGGCGATATCAAGTAGTTAAGGTGGACGACAACCCAAAAAAAAACAAGGAACAAGGAAGTTGGAACTGCAACGGGTTGACCGTTAGGTCGAAGGAAGAGGGCTTCTGGCACTGGAGATGGGGTCATGGCCCGGGGCGCATCGATGCGGGTGCCCGATGTTTTGTCGAACGGACCGGTTTCGTTGTCTCAGGATACTGGAATTGGGTCGGCTTGGACGGGTCAATCGAGGGTCGAGGCGTGCATATGCCAGAGCTTTGGCCTCTTTAACCCACCTGATATAACTGTGAGCGGACTCGGGATTTTTGCCAAGTCCTTTCCTAAGTGCGCCAGTGGAGTTTGAGCCGTTTATTTTGCGTAAGCCGTATATGCGTCTTCAGCAGGTCGCGGGGTTGAAGATACGAGAGACACTTCCTCGTGAGTTCACGACGATACGGGATTGCATGCATACCCAGGTTGCTTTGCCCAACAACCTGCGAATTGGGTTCGGAGACGAAGCACAGCGAAGCCTAAGCGAATTTACCAAGAGAGAGCCAATCACAGGCCTCTCTGGTGCTGGAAGGTCCGCCCCCTGCCGGCGACTTCTACACCTTACTGAATCAGGCCTAGCCCAGCCACCTTCCCCTATTGCTGATGGGGCGTTGGGTCATGGCAAAGCGTGGGCAAAGTTAACTGTTAGTGCCCCATGGCAAAACTGGAGGGGACGAAATTACGAGGTACATGGGCGATCAGCATGCCACTGTGTCCGACTCCCTTGCGACGAGCGGATTGGAGCCCCTGATTCTCTGCTTGGGGCCAGGGTCCACTTGGATCCCCAGGCATCTCGGCACTGTGCAAAGGCCGTTGCCAGGTGGCAGGGGAGTCGAAGAAGCGAGGGACCGGCACGCTTCCCATGACCTTGAATTCCGGTCCCCTGTCCCTTTCGCCCAAATTAGGAGAAACACCAGGAGAAAAAAAGTCCAATCTCGTCCTTCATCTCGCCCAACCTTCCCCTTCCTCCTTTTCAGTCCTCGACCACCGAAATCTTCCCCCATTCGCGTCATTCGTTGACCTGTAATTTTTATTTTTCTATACTACTACAATATTCTTCTCCGTTCTCTAAGACCCTTTTTACGCCGGATCGCTTCGAGCCGGCTATTCCTTCTCGACCAGCTCCTTCCGCCCCTGAATTGCGAGCTTCTCGAGTCTCGCGACTTCGACACCCTCCCCTGAAGCTTGCCGGTACGTGACCCTGCTTCTATCGTGTGTATCGGCAGTCGCAAGCGCTCAATTGCGACAATTTGCCAACGCCGTTCCTTCCAATTATTCGCGCGTCCTTCCGTTACCTTGGCACTTCACTCATTCCACCTACCGCCCCGATTCCGCACAAGCCCACGCCCCTTGCCGTGCCGCCTGCACCTTCCCAGCCTTCTCGAACCAGTTTCCTGCCTTCCACGGGCCTCGCCTTCCTTGCCCGATATCTACCTTTGTCTCTGCCCGACGAGAAATTTGATAACTCTGTGTCTCCTTCCTAAGCTAACGGTCCCCGTATTTGAACAGGTCGCGATACCTTCTTCCACCTACAAACTCTACCTTCCCCAAGGTAGACTACTTCTCGACAAACACACAAAACCATCGAGATGGGTAAGTCAATTGTTGCCCGCTGTGGTTGCGGTTCCCCGATACGACTCGGCATCCGCTGTTGCCTCGCGCCTGGGTACTCGCGCGTTCATCTCGCAACTGTCCTGTCTACGTCTGCCGGTGCCCGCTCTGCGCTTGCTTCTCCTGCCCCTTGATCGTGACCGCGCGGGTCCCTCAACACGGATCGACCATCCCTGGACATCAATCTCCGTACAGAATATTATCTACTTCCGGGCGCTGCGTCTGGTATTACCGAGAAAACGCGACTATCACTGGTCATCGCCAGTGGAACACGGATGATACTCCAAGATGGCGATGGAAATGGTTGAGAACATTATCCGGACCCGCTCTCTTCGGAAGCGGTCGTCTCGCTCTACTGGGAGCAATTCAACCGACGGCCTGTCGCTCTCCAAACCGTTGCGCGCCATGTCCCTCAGGACCACGAGTCTTCCACACCAAGTACGGAACAGGTCGGATCTTGGTCGCGCAGCGATGTCGACCATTCAATTCAAAGGCGTTCCGGGAATCGATGGCCCGCCCAATCTTGACCAACTGAGTCCCATGTCCTACGATGAGCTCTACGCCAGTTGTGATGCGATGTCGTCGAAGACTTCCGTGGCCTCTTCAGCAAAGGAACCTAGGGAGCCCTCCAGCCTACTACGATCCGAGGTGAAGCAGGAGAAGCACGAAGAGCACACCACAGAAGTTCCAACAGTGACTTTAAACCCAGGAGCATTGCCTGGTCTGCAGCCAAGCCTGCCATCAACCATTGCGGTCGGCTCAGTTTGCTAACGAGAATTGCTTGCATAGACCCAAACGGATCCCCCACCGGCGCGGACGCGTCCCCTGCTGGCAAGCCTGAAACGGTTCCTGTCGACGGCGCGCCTTCTAACCTAGTCCCAGCGGTCCCCCAGGCTGCCAACGTCGTCCGCAGGAAGCTGACCGGGTACGTCGGTTTCGCCAACCTCCCGAACCAGTGGCATCGCAAGAGCGTCCGGAAAGGGTTCAACTTCAATGTCATGGTTGTTGGTAAGCGCGTATCTCGTCTCGCATTGACGACCAGCGTTCTGTGGGTCGGTAAGAGTACTTGAGTCTAACCCTGTTTAGGTGAATCTGGCCTCGGAAAGTCGACGCTTGTGAACACCCTTTTCAACACTTCTCTTTACCCTCCCAAGGAGCAGAAGCAGCCTTCGCTCGAGATCATCCCTAAGACCGTTCAGATCCAGGCTCTCAGCGCCGACATTGAGGAGGCTGGCGTCCGCTTGCGCCTGACCGTTGTTGACACTCCTGGCTTCGGTGACTTTGTCAACAACGACGAGTCGTGGCGGCCCATCGTCGAGAACATTGAACAACGCTTCGATGCCTACCTCGACGCTGAGAACAAGGTTAACCGCATGAACATCGTCGACAACCGCATCCACGCCTGTGTATTCTTCATCCAGCCCACCGGCCACTCCCTTAAGCCCCTCGATATTGAGGTCATGCGCCGCCTTCACACCAAGGTCAACCTGATTCCTGTGATCGCCAAGGCCGACACGCTCACCGATGAGGAGATTAACAACTTTAAGGCGAGGGTAAGTTGCTCCTTTCGTGCCGCTTTAGACTGGAGCACCAAGACTGACATTTTGCGCTCAGATCCTAGCCGACATTAAGTACCACGGCATCCAGATCTTCGAGGGCCCCCGGTATGAGCTTGACGATGAGGAGACCATTGCCGAGAACAACGAGATCATGTCCAAGGTCCCATTCGCCGTTGTTGGTGCGACCGATGAGGTTACCAACCCAGACGGCCGCAAGGTCAGGGGCCGGCGATACCCCTGGGGTGTTATCGAGGTGGACAACGAGGACCACTGCGACTTTGTGAAGCTCCGGCAAATGCTTATCCGAACCCATATGGAGGAGCTCAAGGAACATACGAACAACAACCTGTACGAGAACTACAGGACGGACAAGCTCATTGCCATGGGCGTGTCTCAGGACCCCAGCGTCTTCAAGGAGGTCAACCCCGCGGTCAAACAGGAGGAGGAGCGCGCCCTCCACGAGCAGAAGCTCGCCAAGATGGAGGCCGAGATGAAGATGGTGTTCCAGCAGAAAGTGTCCGAGAAGGAGAGCAAGCTGAAGCAGAGCGAGGAGGAGCTCTACGCCCGCCACCGCGAGATGAAGGAGCAGCTGGACCGCCAACGAGCAGAACTCGAGGAGAGAAAGGCCCGCATCGAAAGCGGCCGCCCGCTGGAAGGAAAGAAGAAGGGCTTCTCACTCCGCTAAGCCGGGAGATGGCGCATACCCTCACGTGGGTCTTGCCTCTGTCGAAGTCCTTCGTCGTTACTCGTTGCGTGTTTCACTGTCTTGATTACCCATGATGCCTCTTCCAATACCACCGGTGCCGCGTTTCCTTGGTTTTGTTACACTTCCGAGCTACCTTTGTTCCTTTGTATTTCCCCCCTTGTTCTTCGTCTATTCTAATTATCAACACTTCACGAGCTTAATTCTACGTCCCTCCCGACGGCCGCCTCCTGGCGCGAAGGAAAAAGCTTGTTTGTCTTGACGGATGGTAGGGGACCTTTTGGCGATTTTTCTTTTATTGAGAGGAGACGGTGGCATCGTGGACGCGAGTTTGTGGAGAGTATGGGCTATTATTATCTCGTCTGTTGTCTCGGGGGCTCTTGGCCTTCCGCCTGTTGGCGTCGGCAGGGGATGATGTTGGAGGTGACAGACAACTCTGTATTGCTAGCTCCCCGTGGACATGCGTCACGATGGACATTCTTTTGGGCAGAAGTTTCCTTGAAGATTTTTATGACCATAGCCTGTGTTTCCTACGGTGTGAGTGACGTCTGAGTATTGGACCCGGGATCTCCACTAGTGTGTGTTTTGAGCGCTGCTTGAACTTGGGCGTCGAAAGTAGGGTCCGAATTTGGCGCGGAGAGGGAGCCGTCTCCGGAAGATCGTGAAACCGGTGAAAAGTGTTATGACCACAGCACTTCGTTGTGACACGTCGGGCATCGACGCTGAATTCGAGCGGTTCTAACAACACCCATTGCTTGGGGTGTTCCTCATCTTTCGTCTACTTGAAAGAGGATCCGAACCCCGACGGACTCATGAGGCAACTGCTAGGTGTAGGACTATCGCGTCGAGGGCAGCGAAGCGTAAGTGAGGAATACGTAGTGTTAATATACATATACAAGGGAGTTCTACATGCGTTGGTCTATCTTCGAGCCCTCGTGTTGACTCCAACTATGGTACACGAACCCCAATACAATACACCCATCACCAATACACAACACACGACTCTCCAACAGCACACCGTAGCCGTTGTCTCTATCCTGCCCTGGGACAAGATGCCATTTACCTCCTCCTCAAATACCAGATGTACGCAAGCTGGTTAACATCATACGGGAACGGCGTCGGCACCTCCGCGAGTCCTTTCCTAGCAACAGGGTGCCGCAAGTACACCGCCGCGCACACGTTCTGGTTGACCTCGAGGTATCGGGGGATGAACGCGAACGGCTCGAGGAACTTCCTCGGCGACCACGGCGTGGCGTAGGGCTTGGACGGGTCGACCGGGTTCTCGTCGTCCGCCTCGTTGTCCCTCAGCAGGCTCGTCAGCTCGCCGACCTCCTCGCCTGAGAGCGCCACCTCGCCCTCCTCTTGGCCCTCGACCTGCTGCTTCTCCTTGGAGTCCACCTTCTTCACGCTGTCGTCCTCGAGCTTGAACTTGGAAAGGTGCGCTGAGAGCTCGTCCATCAGCTCCGTGGATGCCAGCTCGTCCTTCTTGCCGAGTGCCTTCCTCGCCGCGCGGGTGAAGGCGCGCAGCTCCCGCTTGCGCTTGGCGTTGAGGTCCGGGTCTTCGGCGAGGAGCACCTTGGCGGACTTGACCACGGCACGGACGCGGCGACGCTGCTCCTCCTCACGTTCGGCCGCGGGTAGGGAGTCGAGGTCTGGCTCCTCAGGGGCCTCCTCGACCTCCGCAGCGGCCTTTTCGCCCTCAGCCGCCGCCTTCTCCGCATCCTCGGACGACTCGACGGCCGCCTCCTCTTCCGCCTCGGCCTTGGCTTCTTCCTTGGCTTGAACACGCTCGACGGCGGCCTCGAGAGAGGCCTGGGACTTGTCCTTTCCGGTAGCGTACATGACCTTGTCGGGGTCGACTTCGAAGAGGTCGCCGGGGTTCAGCATGTAGGATCCGTAGCGCATCTACGGCATCAAAACGTTAGATCGTTGTCCGGGCCGTAGGTATGAGGGTAAGAGGATTTAGGGACTCACCTTTTTGCCGTTGACCTTCACAGCGCCGTGCACGCAGAATTGTCTCGCTTGACGGGGGCTACTCGCAAACATAGCCCGGAACATGGCCACCTCAAGCCTCCTTTCCAACGGCGCAAACGCCATCTGCATATACGGCGTGATGTCCTGCACCGGCCTCCTCATCGTCGCTCTGATGGACCTTAGCCCTGGTCTCTGCTGCTTCATCTTCTGCTGCTCCCTGCTATCCTCGAATGCTAACTGCCTTTGCCTCGCGCTCTCCATGGCAGAGAACGCCTCGGCCGTGACGGGCCGCGCAAAGGGGTCGTTTGGATCCGTCATCTTTCCGGAGCCGCGGCCCTCGGCCTGCTCGGAACCGTCGTGGGCGGCGAGGTACTCAGGCGGCATCTCGACGGCGGACGCCAGGCGACGACTGAAGAGGCGGGTCCAGCGCTTCTCGGGGACGTGCTCGCCGTGGTAGGGGCGGGTCATGGCCTTCGCGGCCCATTTCTGCTGGAAGAATGTGGCATTGAGTGTGCGAACGGCGGTTTCGACGCGGGACATGTTGTAGAGGTTGTACTTGTTCCATGACTGCCGGAGTTTCTGGGGTGCTCTGTTAGCATGCGGGCGTGCGGGGACAGTGTTCGTAGGCGGGAAGTGCGTACCGGCCGTCCGAGGACGTGGCGCTTCACGGCCGCCCTCATCTTTGCTGGATTGGCCGGTGAGACGGGGGAGCTGGAGGGTTTGTTCAGTCGAGACGTCGTCGTTCTGCTCAGACGTGTCGCGACCGAAATTTTTGGCGGCGAGCGAAGACCTGACCTCCTGAGTGGTAAGGCTGCTGTCAGTTGGTAGCAAGTGGGGTTCTCATCGTCCAATGCCCGAAGTACAATTGAGCTTCAGTTTTTTTTTTTTTTTTTTGGTCAAGCGCGGTGCTAGCGAAGTTCGCGCAGTCGCAGTATCTATGACTTTTTTTTTCTTCCAACCTTCTGAGTTTGTGTTGCTCTACCCAGCACGGGGCTATCTAAAACTTTCCAAATTATATTTTCTGGTTCTCTAGGAATTGCTTGGCCATCTCACAGCTCGTACGACTCGCTGGCCTTCGCCTTGTGACTCGCACCCCTGCGCAGGTTGCCCCGCTACCCGCCACCCGCGCCAACTTTTCTCGAGAAATTCATCCTCTACCACTGCGTTTACTCACACCTTTTCCTCCGCTCGTCACTAACTTCACTCCTCTCCGTCAACCCGATCGCATCCTCCGCCTCCAGATCTCGCCATCATGAGTGAAGAATCGAACAAGCCGGCGCCTGTTGAGGCTGCCGCCGCCCCCCCGGAGGTTGATGCGCCCGCCTCGAAGCCTGCGGAGTCGAATGAGTCTAAGCCCGAGGGTGAGAAGACCCAGACCAAGAAGGAAAACCCCGCCCAGAACGTCAAGTCGGACTTCCAGGCTCTGCCCGCCACCGACGACCCCAACCTTATCCGCGGCCAGGTGCGCCTCCGACATTAAAGACCCCTCCTCCCCTCCTCCTAGCTAACGACCGGCTGCTCCAGGTCGAGTACTACTTTGGCGACTCCAACCTCCCCCGCGACAAGTTCCTGTGGGAGTCTACCGGCGGCGAAGAGAACAAGCCCGTGTCCCTCAAAACCATCTGTTCCTTCAAGCGCATGCGTCGCTTCCAGCCCTATACCGCCATCGTCGCCGCCCTCCGCGAAAGTGCCACCCTCGAAGTCGTCGGCGAGGAGGGCGCCGAGCAGGTGAAGCGCAAGACTCCCTACAAGTCCTCCTCCGAGCGTAAGCGCCAGCAGGAGGCCAACACCCTCTATGTCAAGGGCTTCGGCGACGAGGTCGCCACCACACAGTTCGACATCGAGGCCTTCTTCGCGCGCCACGGCCCTGTCAACTACATCAAACTGCGACGCACCCCAGAGCGCGTCTTCAAGGGCTCCGTCTTCGTTGAGTTCCCCGACCAGGAGGCCGCGAAGAAGTTCACCGAGGCCGCCCCCAAGTGGGACGGCCAGGAGCTCAAGATCATGAGCAAGCACGAGTACTGCGAGGAGAAGAGCCGGCTCATTAGGGAGGGCAAGATCCAGCCCAGCACCTCATCGAGGGCATTCTTTGAGGGCAGGGGCGATGGTTCTAAGGGTCGCGGCCGCGACCAGAAGAACAGCGGCGATAAGAAGGGCTTCGGCGGTAGGGGCGGCGGGTTCCGCGGCCGGGGCAGGGGTCGTGGTCGGGGTCGCGGCGGGCGAGGCGGTCGTGATGACCGGGGCGACAGGAATGGCCAGGAGACCCAGAAGGAGGCCCCCGCCCAGGCCAGCAACAACGAGTGCGTTACGGTCCTCTGTCTCTATTCTCTCTATGTGTGTGGACTAACATTTACTTCTAGCGTGAAACCCCGGATCAACTCGGGCGAGCCCCCCAAGGACGCCGAGTCTAACGGCAAGCGCGCGCGCGAAGACGACGGTGGGGCCGCCGAACCCCCCGCCAAGAAGGTTGAAGTCGAGGCCAGCTCGTAGAAGGTTACCACTGAAATTGACTCCGAGCTTGGGGACGACTGGGATGTGGAAAAGGGAGAGTTTTGGTAGGTGGTGGGAATGTGGTATTTTTCCGAATTGTAGTTGGGGGTGGTCGATCATTTCACGGCGTTTCAGGACGGGTGTGATTTCTAGTCGGACGTGTACTGCATTCATACCTTTAAGGGCTAGCTAGGTTCCGGGTTGATGAATTCGAGGTTCATGTTTCGGTGCGCCGCCTCTTCTGTGGCTCGTGTAGGCTTGGGCTTGGGACGGGGAGGACCCAACCTGCTTTGCGTCTATGGTTCTAACAATGGCTCAGGGGGGATAATTGGACCTACGGTGACTACGACGGGACCGAATCGTCTCGAGGCTCCTCTTCAACCGCGCTCCGCACCGTGTCGAAGTGCTCCCCGTAGGAGCGAGGTCACCGGTATAAGGTATCGCAGGATGCGCTATCACCATGCATCTTGTTCCCCTACTACACCATGTAAAGGTCCTGGCAACGGACAGCGAGAAGTTCGAGAGACACATCACGCAGGTCACT
Organism: Microascus cirrosus; assembly: GCA_030271035.1. Lineage (NCBI taxonomy): Eukaryota > Fungi > Ascomycota > Sordariomycetes > Microascales > Microascaceae > Microascus > Microascus cirrosus. The sequence continues at coordinate 51,225 of JAMBUN010000343.1, read as the reverse complement.
CGTGAGATCTTTGTATCTTGATATAGAAGAACAGGTCACTCCAAAAGATCTGTACATTGCACTCTTTGTACATATCCCCTTAATGCCTCTTCCCACCACGAAGGCGTGTAAAGGCCAGATACATAGCAACGTTCTACAGCAGCTCTATCACGAAGAGTACCCGGTCTCCGGATATGTCGAGACGATTGAATACCACGTATGCTGTGGGGGGAAACAGGCTTTGAGCGGACTTGCGCAGCGACCTCCGGGTAATTAGGAGGGGTTCTGGAGGGGTTGAGTTCGTCGCCAAGGCATGTAGAATAATTTAAGAGAGATTTGATGGCTTAACTCCAGCATGGAATTGGAAAACGCGCAAAGCACTGTGAGCCGGTGTGCAGCGTCATTCCTGACGATGTCATGGGGGGTCGTGGTCTAGGACGAGTCGGCTCAGGGGTCGAGGTCCGCACGTAGAGTCGAGACTTTGAAGGTACGCTCGGATAAGAAAAGCTAAGACGTTTAGAGAGCTCTGATCCAGCGAGTAGCATATCCTGGACGATGTAGGGAGGGTTGCAGGCAGCCTGCTGTGCTTCCCAAGCTTCTGGCCTGCATACTCCAAGGGCTATCTCGAGAGAAGAGGGAGACATGTACGTAGAATGGGACACGAGGTGTTGGGACTATCCTTTCGAGGCATTATTTTCCCGTGTGGGTATCTCTTTGACGGTAGCCGTTGGGGAAGGCTTCGTTGCTTTCGGGGATACGTGATGTGAGGCAAAGACTCGTCCACCAAGGTCCTAACTCTGCAGTCATCGTGAATCAAAAGGGGTTTGTTTGTCGAGAAGGATGGACAGGAAAGTAGTGGAATACAGTCGGTGCGTAGAGGATCGGGTCTCATCGATGGAGTCATCGACTTCTCGAACGAGGGAGCTCGGGGCGGGCCGGGCCGCTCGAGATGAATCGGAGCCTCTCAATGTCGGAATAGTTCTCAGAAAAAGCAGTACTATTACTGGGTTGGCATCTGGAGGAGTTGAGAGGGGAGGGAGTCTTGGACTGGGTGCGTCGGGGCCCGAGACGCGTTGACTGTCATCCCAGCCACGCAATGTCCCATCCCGGGTCATTTCTCTCTACCACCACAAGGGCACTGATAGATATGGATCAATTTTCAATATGTGGCAGCTACTCATATTTCCTCTAGTCTACCGTAATTATGCCGCTGGGCCATTCTCATCAGCAGGTCCCCAAGGCGGTCCCCAGACAGCGAAGCCATCACGACGCATCTTCCCCCCCAACGCCCTTCATCCCATCCCCATCCACTCACCCGCAATCCGTAACCCCTCCTCCCTCGTTCCCTGGAAAAACCCTCTCATTCGGGCGAAGCTGAAAGTTCGACAAGTTGTGCTCCCCAATATCCTCTCATCTATTGGCTCTTCTTCATGCAGAGTCGCGTCGGAGGGCACCCTGATGGACAACCCGGATGGCCGCTACCCTCCCTCTCCCTCGCTCCTTCCCGCGATCTTCACAGCCGGCCATCTCCACCGCCTCTTTTAGCCAGGTGGCTCCTTTCCCCGTCATCCGTAAACATGCTCATAGTAGGACGGAGGGAAAGTGCGATTGTCCCGTTCGTCACGCGGTAAATAAGGGTCCGGTTGGGCACGTTGGGCCCCTGTCTCTGGGAATATAAGGGGGACGCTGGGCCGCCTCCCCGGGGAGCAGAAGGTCTCTGACCTGTTCCCTCTTCGCTTCCTCGACCTGGGGATTCTCTGGTGAAGGTGTCACCACCGAACAGAGCGCGACCCCTTACCCGGGACGCAGCATCGCTTTCGACTCGACTCGAGGCAGCAGCCGTCTCTGCAATCGTTACTGGCTTGCCGTTTCATACCTTGTTGGCTGACTCCGAAGTCTATCCAGCGATCATTCGGATAAATCTCATCGAGCCGAGCCCGCATGTTCGCCCTTCGTCGAGTCCGTCTTCCGCTCCTGAGCGACCAAGTCCTCCCCTTTCCAGTTTCCTCCCGTCTCCTCCCGTCTCTTGTTTGACGGGAGCCTCTGGTCTTCATTCCTCGTCCTTCACCCACTGTTCCTGTCTCCACCCTCCAATAGCCCAGTGGCTACAGCGCTGATTACGCCCGTCCCACGCTGCCAATACTGGTTTCCATGACACGAGGAAACCCCTTGATACACTCTACCCCCATCGCCCCCTCACCCAACCCCCCACCAACTTCTCACACTCGGTGTCCTTTCCGTCTTGTCTTCTCCACTTCCGAACCCCGGCATACCCTCCCCATCCTTCCCCCTGCTGTCCTCCCACCCTTTCTCCCGTCGCTTGCCTGCTTTCTCGTCGTCAGCCAACCCACACCTGTCCCATCCACACACTCCCACGCACCAAGCCGGTCCCGTCTCCCCCACCTTTGCCCAATGTGGCATATCCTCAAGCAGCCACGGCCAAATATGGCACTCCTATCCGCCAAGCGGCCGAATACCGTCCGCGGGTACGGCCGTGACAATCTCCACCTTCTTGGTTCCAGGATGCTCACTTCTTGGCATGGCGCCCTCCGTTAACAAACGGAATACCTAGCCATGGCTGCCTGCCCCGAGACCAGGGACCCTTTCCTAGGGGATGTTCGGGACTGAGACGTTTTACTAGTGGACACCTCACAGGAACTACCGGGGCACGCCGTGTCCCAACGCCGCGCTAGCCGGACTAGCACCGGATCATTGCCTGCACATCAGCCCAGGATGAAGCCTTGCCCGCGTGGGAGACGAGAAATCCTTTACTCCCTTGAGTGGCGTCGTCTCGAAGTATCCTTCTTATGGACTGTTACGTTTTGTCATGGGACCGTCTCTTTTTGTCATTGAATGGTCAAACCAATTACCCAATCCAGGACGCCCGTCCGCAGTGGAGTTTCTCCCACGTCTTCAGGAGACCATGGCTTGAAGATATCGATGCCTCCGGTCCGACGATATCAGCCTCGCTAGGCACCTCACCCGAGGCTGCCCATACGATACGACCAGATCTGATCTGCCCAGGCACCATCCAAAACAAGAAACCACTCGAGCAGCAGCCAATAGCACGTTCCGCTTTCTACCTGCGCTCCACACAGATAAGTTGGTGTGGGCACACAGTCGTTATAGTGGCCCGTCGGCCACTAGCTCGTCCAACAATAGCTAGGTCTTGGCCGTCGAGCGTGGATTTACTGGGCACACTTCCCACGCGGAGGTTCACTAATATGCAGCTCCATCCCACTCGCATCCTCGTGCGCAGGATGCGGCCAACGGGGGTTGGGTGACATACCTCGGGAGGGGACCCGCGAGAGCGGGGGATGCGCGTGGGGTTGGACTGGGATGACGTGGGCGAACGTGACGGGAAGTGGAATGATGATGGAGGGTGGGAAAGCGATAGAGGAGGTGCGGAAGTGGGTATAAAATGAATGGATGATCCCCTCTTTCGGACCCCCTCTTTTTCCTTTGCTCTTCATCCTCAGACTCAGATAACAAGAACATCACTTTCAATACATCAATCTTACAATTTTTCCAAGTTTTCGAACTTCCCCCGATATCAAAATGGACCCTTGGTGAGTATTTGGCGGCTAAACACGGCTGGAGGACCCGACTGACACGGTACCAAAGCGCTTGCACCACCTGCGGCTCCCACGATGACTGCAGCTCCTGCAGCTGCTGCTCTGTACGTCCCCGCATGACCATCGCGTGCCCTTTTTCGGAACCGCCCGGATTACTAACATGAGATTCTCAGCACTAAATTCTCCATCGCTCGATCTATGAGCCCCGACTCGACAATACGGACGTCCTAAGGGCGATTTAGTCCCCTTCCCAGAGTCGGTAGTGGGATTTGCGGAGGACTACTGATATTCCGCGGCGGGACGGTTGGGACAATAAGCGGGATGCTGTCCGGCACTTGATAGTTTCCCGAATATCACGTTCCGTCTGGTTGGAATGAGTTGCGCGGAGGAATAAGGATATAAAACGGCGAAATCGTTGGGACGACAATTAGGAAGTAGTCGGGCACTAGATAGCTTCCCCAATACACAACATTTCGTCAGGCTAGTTATCTCTACGTATGAAGTATCTGAGCGTCGACCATGGGGACCTGTATCGGTGATCATTGCGCATTCATGGAGTAAAGCACCGCTTGAAACCAACGGAAACCCCCGCGTTCTCTCTTCCACCACGAACTCGTCCTTTCGGAAAGACCGCCGTGGGTGGAGATAACTTCGGGCCGTGTTGACCCGCTATTGGGTGGCTTGGCGGTCCTTAGTGCGCAGCTGCGATCGGCGGTTTCTTCGAAATACCTCATGTAATGTTGCATGTGAAGTGATTAGTAAATGGCGCTATAGTATACGGCGATGGCCGCGTCCGTTATCCCCTAGCTTGCCCCGGGTTCGGCGGGATGGTAGGGATATTTGTGTCGTCGGAGTATGTTATCCCAAAAGCGCGCCTTCATTCCTTTTGAGGAGCTTCAGGGAGACTGTTTGTCGTTCCAAGCCGTTAGGATTTAGATATTTGTAGCACATATGCGGGAACTGCGGCATCTGTTCCCTATCTACGGAGCTCGTACACGCTCTCTTGTTGACGTTGTCGGGCATGGGACGATGGCCCTGACCAGGTAAAGAGACCGGTGTCACCTTACGAATTTGCTGTCCGCCACCACTGAGCACAGATATATCCAGATTGGGATGGGACACATTGCGCATCGGCCTTGTCGGGCTTTCTGTTATTATCTGTACGGAAGCTGGCTGAGGACATTCAACATTTGCGAGTACTCGACACTTGCAGGATAGTGTCTCCCTTCCAGGCCGGGTTTGACTCCAGCGTGTCGGAAAAGGGATACAAATGAGGAACACCAGATATTATCCAATTCCTTGACACTGAAGGACGAGCGTAATCGGAGTCCGTCTCACAAACATACTAAATTATGAACCCGGTACTACGTAGAAAATACCCGTCCACCGTATCTGTGCTCGCTGCGAACAGGGGTACGATCCGACTACGGGATGTGACAACTATTAATCACTAAAACAAGTTCTCCGCACCAAACACATCACGTTCGTAAAGAGTACTTCAGATTCATGGGCAAAGACGAAGTACCGGGCACCTCAGCGAACCGGAACATCCAGGGGGAAGTCGAGTGTATAGAGGATCAGGTACATCCTCGCAAATTGTACAAGCTGATGCCTCAGGGTGATTCGATAGCCCTTCCAGCCACCAGGATTTAGGGGTGCTGATGCGAAGACCGAAAGCGCCATATTAGAAGGCGAACGGCTATCCACCACTGGCGAGTAAGAGACTAGTGTCCAGTATCCGTTCGCCCTAGTGCCTCTCTTTCCTTCTGCTCTGCTCCCTTTTACGAAGCCCCTTAAACAGGAGGATTCCCACGTTCAGTACACACCATGATATAGTCCGGACCCACGACCCTGATGGTCAACGGGCTTCCACTGGACGAACCACAGTAGAGCGCTGCCGCAGCACCAGAAAGCCCATCGTATTTTCCACCGCCGACTCAGCCCCAACCACTGCGCGGGCCAACGGACTGTACCAGTCTTAACCCGGTAGAAGAATGATAACAAAATACAAACTCCAATAGCAGCGCTGGAGAACGTCCTCTACAGCTCATATCTCGCTGTAACGGAGCCCCTTCGTGAACCATGAGGAGTGCCCGAGCCTGTGGTAAAAGCCCCATCTAACCCGACCAAGAGATTACTGTATGCTCACTTTCCACACCTCATCTCACAACGGATCATGATGACGGGGAATATGTCCACTTTGCCGCCTGATAGAGCCATCTAGAAATTCGAAAGGAGAGCAAGATTGGCGATGTCACGAATAAGTTGGGCTCTCCATTTTATTGAATAGATGTATGTGAAGGCGGTTTCCGTGCGCCAAAAACCCCTGTTGGTATGGTTGGATGTGATGAGGCCTCGGACAAGAATTTGCCCGTCTCACACAGCCAAAGACACGCACTTCGCCGCCGGCGCAGCCCGCGTCGTTGGTTGTCTGCTCGGCGCACAGACCACATTCGCACCTGTAGGCAGAGTAGCAGACGTCAAGTCGGACCCCACACAGAAGGCCTACCATATTAACATTAGGAATAGCAGGTATACTGTTGCTGTAATGTCTAGCATGTTGTTAAATTGAGGAGAGCTATGGTCTGGTTGTATGGGTTGGCTGTATATGCCGGAATCGTAGATCAGATGACGGAGATCCCATGCTAGCATCATAGGAGTTTCCTTCGAGAATATTGCCTGAAGATTAGAAGACTTTGTTGTCCACAGACTTTCTCGCCATGTATAAGATTACAGGGGGGAACTGAGCCAAGACCAATCCTGTATGTCTGGCGAGGATATGCGTGTATCTCATGCATGGATGTTCAAGCAAAGGTTCGCAGAAATATGGAGATCACACTGTCCCGCCTATTCTCCAAGAGAAGGAAAAGGCCCATATATTCACATGTGAGACGCCATCTTATATACGGTCATAATATCCCGAACCCCATAAACGCCCTTAAACACCGCCAGACGCAGACCCCCTAAAACTTCCCGCCTTATCTCCCCTCAAGGCTAATACTCCCCTCTCATTCTCCGCTCTCTGTAGCCCAACCCTAACTTGCGCCCTAACCATCGCCTCCCCCTTTCTCTCTTCCCCCTCGACTTCCACCTCCGCCGCGCTCCTCGCCCTGCTCAGAATCTCTCTCGTGACTTTCTCCTGATGCTCCATCTCCCTCTTCTCGGCGGCCCTTTTCCTCGCTTCTCTTTCTCTGTCCATCTCCTCTTCTATCTTCTTCTTTCTTTCAAGGAAGGCTAGCTCCTCCCGCCTCTGTTCCCTTCGAGTAGAGGCTTCTAGATCTGCCTGCGCGATATACATCTTCGCTCGTAACTCCTCCACCTCCCTCACACGCGCCATCTCTCTCGCGTGAGCCTCCTCTTCCTCCGCCCTCCTCTGAACCTGCTTCCGTCTCGACAACTCCTCCTCCCACAGCTCACGCGGCACTCCTACTGCACCCTCCGGCTGCGGGCCCTCCTTCGCGAAGAATCTATCCTCGCATCGGTTCGCCCTCAACAGCGCGTACAGCGCGTCTGTATGGGCCGTCCTCGGCAAGATCCTCAGGTACATGGTTGGCGAATAAGTGAACCTCCCATGTCGGAAGAGGTTGCTCTCCTCGTTGACATGCCTCCACATGCCAGACCTGAGCAGCGCCTTGGTGACAACCAACGGATTTTCCCCCTCCAGCGCGAGCAGGAGGGCGGACTTACCCTCGGACTGGATAGAGAGATCGCTGCCCCTGTCAACCAGCAGCCCCATGACCTTCTCAAGGAGAATCTCTCCCCTCGGGTCCTGCACATCGACGGCCCCATACCTACATAGCTCCGCCAGCGCGGTCCGCCCACCGTGTAGCGGACAAGGGAAGTCAACCTCGTGCCCAAACTCCATCAGGACCTCCATCGTCCTGAGGTTCAGACTCCTCGCAGCTCCATGCAGCGACCCATCATTCTTCGGCGCAGCGGCCTCGACTAAACTCCTCGTCACCTCGGCTCCGGCCTCGCCGCCTAGCGCTACAGCCATCGATAACGGTGATATCCCGTCTGCATCCCTCGCATGCACGTCTGCTCCGTGCTCGAGTAACATCCTTACAATATCGCTCCTCTTCTCCTTTATCGCGACTACTAACGGCCTCGTACCAGAGATCCTCGTCTCAAAGTCCACCTTTGCGCCAGAGGAGACAAGCAGCTCGATTAGAGCGGAAGAAACTCTCTTCTGCGGCTGGAGCAGCGCCCACAGGAGTAGCGTGACGGGCTCGCGCTCCAGGTGGGGGTGTACGCGAATATTAACCATCTGGTCATAGTAGAACCCCGCGTTTAGAAGTATTTGTAGAATCTCCAGGGACCGCGGGTACCGGTCTAGCGCGCGGACGAGGAGCGGCGTGGGATGCGGGTGCATAGTGTCGAGCGTCGTGCCGTCTCGGTCGTACTCAGTGAACGCGGCAACAAGCGCTAAAGCGGCGTCTTCGTCGACGGGGCTCTCAAAGACGGAAAATAGACCGAGGGCGAGGGTCTCCGGGGTTGGATCTGCAGATGGTGATCCCGCAAGGAGTTTCCGGACCCAAGGCAAATTCCCTGATGACGCTGCGAGGCGGAGGGGCTTTCCTTGGTCGTAGTTAACATCGACGCCGCGCTTGAGGAGGACATCGAAAAAAGAGACAATTAAGTCGTGCGGCTTCCTAGAAGCTAGGCCTAGAATGACGGAAATGGTCTCCCCGCCTAACCTCGTAGTGCGACCCTTCTTCAGGAGTATCGTGACAGCTGACAGCCCGTCTTCTGTACACCATGCATCCGCGTTGTAGTCCTTCAACGCCGAGGTGAGGATATGGTCCACGTCGTCGGGGACGTGGTACTCCCGTAGGATCCGCAACAGCGGAACTGACGCCCGCGATACGACGTCGATGATGGCCCTACACCCATCGTAGGCCGGAGATGCCTGATGGGCGAGCAAAAGCTTCACGAGTTTCAAGTCCTCCTCCTCCTCGTTGACAACCTCGATCAAGGTAAGATGTAAGTCGTCCGTAGCCGTCAGGCCCGCCTCGAACAGCCACTTTACCGCCGTCCGCCTCGTGTCGGCACTGAGCTTCCAGCTAGCCCTCAAGGCATTGGAAAGCGTCTCAACACTCGGCCTCTTCTGCTTGAAGTTAGCACGGCACCTCCTTGAAGTTCTTGTCAAACACACCTGACTCTCGTGGCAGACCTCTCTCCCCAAGAGAAGCTCCAAGTTATCTAGAAATGCGCTTCTCATCGCCGCGCAAACTGCCTCTCCTTCTCCATGATTGGGGTCCGCCCCTGCAGCAAGCAGGACTCTCAGCATCCCGTTTCCTCCTTCGCCGTACCTCGCCGCCGAGGCCAACTGCTCCTCCACAACTTCACCGGTCACCCCTTTACGCAGAAGAAGTTCGAATATTACGGTCCGCGTCTTGAGATCTCCTACGTCGGTCGCCGCCTGGAAGGCTTCCTGTAGAACCTCCATCTTCGGCTCCGGCATGCCGGTGAGAAGCAGCGAGAGCATGTCCAACGACCCGGAGCGACATGCCCTAACAATACCCTGGCTGTCGCACTCTTCCAGGTTTCCGCCTGCCTCAATGAGAACCTTCCCGAGTTCAAAGTCCACTTGGTTCACCGCAGCTAGGAGAGCCGTTGATATGGCGTGGGGCCCAATCCGCCTCGCAAGAAGTAGGTTGGCTATCTCGAGGCGTGCCTCTCGATCCTTCATATCCGTGCACTGCCGGAACGCCTTGTCTAGAACCTCCTGAGTGGTGGTCCCCTTCTTCAAGAGCATCGCAACGACTGATGGGCTCTCTTTGCGCACAGCCTTCACCAGGGCGATGCCGTCCGATGTATCCCCATAGTCAGCCAGTAGCGTCAAGAGCTTCAGGTCTGCCGTGTACGTGTCGACGCAGTAGGCCAGTGCTCTCGTAGCCTCCATCTTCGGCGCCCCGGCTTTGATGAGCTGCTTCGTAAACGAGTACCGATCCTCGGCTACCCGATTGTGGATCGCGTGTGGGAATGCCAGCTGGATCGTTTCGGAGTCCGGCTTTACCTTGAGCAGCGCGGTGACGATTTCGCCCTTGCCAGCTGCCACGGCGGAGCACAGGGCGCGGCCCTTGAGTGCGTTCGGGTCGGCCCCGGCAGAGAGTAGAAGTGTCAGGGGAGATATGGAGAAGTCCTCCGCAAGGGTCTGTGTCGCGGAGGTGACCTCCTGGACTAGCATCTCGTTACGGTCCTCGGGGGTTGTGTGCGGGAGGATCGCTTGCATCTTCGTGGTTTTTGACTGCGTGGAGGGAAGCGCCGTGAGGGTCTCCAGGTGCTTCCTCACGAGGTCGGCGGATGGGCGCCCGTGCTTCAGGAGCATCTTGACAACAGTTGGATCGGGGTCACCGATTGCTGGGGTTATTAGTATGATGCAATGTAGAAGGTGTAAAGCGTGGATACTCACCGACGCCCAGGACCACCCCTTCTCCGAGGCTCATGTCAGCCTCTCCTTGCTGTAGAAGCTGACGTAGCATCCTAACGTCTACCGGTCGGGATGACACCGTGGATAAGAGCGCCGCTGATATGTTCGAGCGGTTGCAGGCAGCGCCGGCGTCTAAGAGTAGGCCCACAACCTCCCTCTTGGCGCCCACATCCTCTAGCTTCATCGCATTTTGAACGACATGCCCCGCCGTTTGCGGCGATGCAGCGCCCACCAGAGTGCGGACCAGGCCAATGTCACCCTGATCGATAGCGGCAGACAGCCCTGCACCTTTGGCGTAGTTGATATTGGCATTGTGGGACAGAAGCATGGAGATCAGCCGCTCGTCCCGCTGATCTGGCTCCTTGGATATTGCCTCCTGCAGCGCAACATCGAGCGATCGACTAGTTAGACCAGCAAGCAAGAACGCTTCGACGATCTGGTACCTCGATTCTTGGGTGGATAGCACGCAGGCAGCGGGGAAGACCTGCGCAAGGGTCTCCTCCCGCGGCTTCGCAGAGAGGAGCAGCTTCGTCATAGGTACATCACCGCGAGTCACGACGATGCTGAAGGCCAGCCCGCCGTTGTGGTCCACTGACGCAACATCATGGCTTTCATCCACCGGCGTTCCATTAACACCCTCGTGCCCGTTCGTCATCCGTTGGCGGGGTGGGAACTCCGGTGTGACAAGCAGTCTCACGGACTCGATATCACCAGCCTCACAAGCGTCGACCAGTGCGTTATGTAGCGCGGCCCCACTTGCCCCACGCCTTAGGAGCAACGTCAGGATGGCGTGGCGGCACTCGTAGGAAGTCTTCAGTGGTATCAAATCCACACATCTCGACGCATGTTCAGAGCCGAATGGCCCTGGACTCCCAAGAAGGATCTCGACCAGGTCGTACTGGCCCTTCGAGACGGCGTTTCGCACAGCGAGAGCGTCCCGGAAGGTCGTCGAGGCGCCGAAGGATATGAGAAGTGACACGAGCTCGAGGGATTCGGAAGCCGCGGCGTGTATCAGCCCAATGTCGACTGCTTCCCCCTCGGCACCGGCGACGAGGAGTAGCTCCGCTAGCGCATGCTTGTCGGCCGGGCTGATATTCGGTTGGGAAAAAAGTATCGTGAAGGCGTCATCCAGCCCTGGCCTCTGCGGAGGCATGTGCCCCATGACTATCGCGAGCGCCAGGTCCCTCCTCCCCTGCCCCACCGCAATCTTCAATGCCTCGGCATTATTGAAGTTTCCGTCAGCCGTGGAGCGGCTCAGATGCATCACCGTGTCCACGCACCCTGCCCTCGTGGCGTCAACCATCCCCTGCGAGACACCAACGCCCGACGGCCTCCCCTCTGACCTCAGGATAAGCCCCACAAGACCCGCGTGTCCCCCTTCTGCACAGGCCTTCCCGAACTCATCCAGGGCCAATGCGGACTCGCATACCTTTGCTCCATAGCTAAGCAGCACCTCAGTAATCCCCTCACTCCGCATCTTCGTCGCCAACCCCACCGATTCATCGAGCGAGTGAGGGTCAGCATGGGCCACCAGTACGCTAACCAGGTCGATATTCCCTCCCCTCACCGCCTCCCTCAGAACCTGGCCCCTCTTCTCCGAGTCATCGCCGAGACTCCTTCTCTTAGAAAGGAGATTCGAGACGCTCTTTTTCTGCGGGAGCACATCGAGATTTCCCCCCAGCACCTGGAGCCTCAGGAGCAGGGCCTCTGCTACGCCGGCGGATGCCTGGGGGCTGCGCACATGGTCGAGCAGGGCCTCGAATACCTGCTTTGCTGACTCCTGCGGCCGGGACTTCTTTGTCGTGAAGGAGCGATTTAGAAGCGGTGACGAGATGGAGCTAGTAAGGCTCTGAGGGGGCGGGGCAGAGCCGTTCTGCTGGCTCCGGCGGATGAGGAGCTGCTCCGCGTGGGCGTCATCGGAAAGGGTTCGGAACGAGGGTGGCTGGAGGGGCCGAGCGAGAGGGGGGCCCGGATCGGAGGTGATTAGCGAGGGAAGGTTCCAGTCATGAGCGAGCTGGGTGATGCGCCGTTGGCGCTGGGACGGCGAGGGGTTTGAAGCAGCCATGGCTGATGACGGGAGCACAGCATCGGGGAGGATAAGATGAGTCGGCTGGTCATGCTACGCTCGGGTCAATGGATGATGATTTCGAAAAATGTCGTCGCGAGCCGAAGCCTTCGCCTTCATCGATGCGATGAGGCCAGGAGTAAGGCCGCCAATTGAGGTGAGGGTTGCGGCGGTTCTGAGACCCAGGCGAGGCTGAATCACAGAGAGGGCGTTAAACGAGCCGCGTCCGGCAAATTGGATGGACTGAGAGGGTCGCCAGTCAATCAAAGTGATGTCGCACTGCATCGAGGACCTCCAGGCACTGGAGGGATCCGCTAAGCCACCCCAAGGCTCCCCTGGGCTGCGCTCGTGTCCCGTGACCTCGGGTACTCCAACAAGCGACGAATGATCGCTCGAGTCGATGTCTCAGAATATCCGCAGCATCCACTGTCTACTTTTTTCCGCGTGGAGGACAAAAGAATTCCCTCCGATCGTTGTTTCTGTTTTATTCCGGAAAAGTGGTGAGACATCATCAATCGCGTACGTGGATGTCGTCGAGCTAAGCTTTCCCGGCTGCGCCCCAGCGCTAAGACGTCCTGGCCCCACAGCGCACCTTCGTCAGCTTCCACGCGGCCCGCAGCGGGTGCAAACCCGAGGTCGTGGCGCATACGTTTCGGCCTGGGCGCCCGGTTGGACACTGCCACACATATCAGAACAGTTTACTCTTTTTTTCCCCCCTCCGCCAAAAGGTCCACTGCTCCTCTCCGCTCTTCAGCAGAGAGATCTCGGACCAGGACACCCCGCCAGGCCGCGCTTGCTTCGCTCTTGGCAGCGTCAATGCCAAGACAAGCCTCGAAGCTACCCTGTTCTCCCTCCAGGCACGCTGCCCGCTTCTCCATCGGTTCCGTTTTCTATTTCCGGTTTCTGGACGATGGCACCCCTTAGAGATCCGCTTCTCATGTTCGCGCGTACCCAACGAGATCCTGCATGTCAATCAAAAGGGAAGCCATAAATGCTAAGTCCAGGTTCGTGGCAGAAGGGCGCTGATCCTTCGGGCCCCAATGTGGCAGAGAGTAAGACCTTGGGTGCTGGAAGGAAGTCATCGGCATCCGTGGTATAACATTCCTCGGGCTGCCATCCGCCCGCAATGCTCGGCCGACGAATCTGGGTCCCGAGCCGAGGGCGTGGATCCCGGCTACCAACCCAGTCGGTGCGACCCTGAACCTCGGAGCCGACAAGCGCGCCACCTGGGGTTCCATTTCAGTTTCACCGCCCCACTCGGCAGACACATCGCGAACACCTGGGAAGGGTACAACAGAGCGAGGAGTTCTTGTCCATGTTCCCAGGATGGCTGGCCGTAATGGAAAACACAGCGGACTCCCAGTGCTTTCGGCAGCCCCTTTCCCGCACCACTTCCGAGCTTCACCTCATCACTAGTCACCTGTGTTCTTCACGCTGATATCACGGACAAACTAACCTGTTCGTCAAATTAAAAATTTATTATTTTATAACCATCAGAAGGGGCCGAGTTCATATCCGGTCTCCCCTACCGCCAGGGTGCGAGTCCAGCGTCAGACCCGAATGCATACGGCGTCCAGCACCATACAGCAGAGAACTAAAACTTCCTTGATGCACCCCACTTCGGACCGGACTGCTGCATGGTGGTGGAGAGGAAGCATGACGTCAGATAACGAATCGTGCGCGTCGTCGCTCCGTTTAAATCCCCGGAGAAAGAGGGGGTAACGGGTGCCGGAACTTCGTCTTCCTTCTCTTTTCCCGCCCGGCCTTCTCGTATTAATTCTCCATTTCTCGAGTTACTTGATTTCGGCTCGATGGGACTCCTTTCGTGATTGAACGTGCGTGATTATCCTCAATCAGAGGTACACTCGGAACCGTGGATTGAACGTTGAGCCGAGGAGGGTAATACTTGCTTGGCACGATACGGGGCGTCAGCGGGAACCCTCGCAAGTTCGTAAAGCCCCTCGAGATGCCTAGCCGGTTATTCGAGAACGTGACTGTTCAAGAGGCCACGATGGCAAGCCCAAGCGTTGCTGGTACAATGTTTCTTAGTCCTGGCCATGAAACACCGCATCTGATCCCACCTCACTTCCCATATCCAAATCGGCTCCGCCCGCCTTCCACGTCCCCGAGCTCGTGAGCAAAGGGCGTCTCAGGCAATACCGCCCTGACAGGATGTCCCAGTGCATCGTGATTCGACGCCAAGCTAGCCCGACTCCTCCGCCCGAGCTCCGTCTGTGACGTCGGCTCCCCATCATACCGCAGCTCGTCCCTCTCCGACCGGCTGGCCCACGTAGGCGGAAGGGAAGGGATCCTCTGGTCGAGCAGCTTCTGTGAAGCTGCCAGCTTCGAGGCCAGCATGTCGATGAACATCATGACGGGGAACATGCACTCAAACGTATATATAAACCGATCAATCTGGTTCGCCGCGCTCGCTGCTTCCTGACCGGGTGGCTGGAAATAATACGTCACGGCCCTCGCCCCCCCAATAAGCGCCAGCGTTGCGACGCGGGTTTCCGTGCTTTTTAATAGGTGGCTGAACGTGCTGGAGTTGAGCGAAACTTGCATCAGACTCCTCCGGACGGACGCTAGCTTGCGCAGGAGGAAGAAGGCGCTGACACACTCAACGAGGGCGATGCAGGTGAAGTAGGCCATGTGGAGGTCGTTGACCATGGTCTGCCCCTCCTTGGCCTCGAGGAGGATGCCACGAGCACGGGTCGTAGCGATGAGGGTGCGGAGGACGAGGATAGCAAGCATGAAGGCCCAGAAAATGGCTCGGAAGATCCTGAGTTCGCGGCCGCCTATTATTCTGGAGAGGATAGCGTAGCTGTAGAACACGTTACCGGCTTCTTGGACCTGATTCACGCATGTCAGTACGTTTTCTGTCCAGCAAGGCAAAGGGGGGGCAGATAGCCCGGTGAAAGGGGCCCTGGCCCTCCTTACCATCCACAAGATGTCGGCGAACACCGACGCCACAGCCGTGTTGATGACGGGGTAATCAGCGTAAAACACGTAGTAGGAAAGCCCGTTCGCTACTGCGCCCGCTGAGGAAACCACCAGCGGAATGGAGGACACAGGCGTGAGTTTGACGATGCCGACTACCGCGAGGCCGAAGAGCACGTTCGCCAGGCAGATGGTGCTCAGCACGGCCCAGCCGAGCTCAAAGTAGACCGGTGCCATAGCCACCACGCATCGTCGATATGCGACCGCCGGAAGGGGTATTCACTGGACAGACGTGCTTCACGAACCTGTCAGGGGTCCCTTTGAAGTCCGTGGGGTCAATCGGGAAGAGGGGCAGTTTAAGGTGTTTTCGTTCCCGCGAGGCTCCGTCCGGCCGGAAGCCCGCCCCCACAAAGACGAACGTCAACGGTGACTATATTATGATCTGTGCGCCGAGGAGAGGAAAACCTGGTTCTGGGGGAAGGTAGCAGGGACATCACTTCTAATTAATGGCCGCTGTTACAGCGTAACTGGGAGCCACTTCTGCGCTGACCGGTGTGCCTGACCGGAGACAGTGGGGCCCACACTTGGCCTTCGAATCAGTGCCAGATTTGGCAAAAGGGGATGGCTGTGGATGTGTGACGGCCCCACGCTTGGCGAGGCGCGCAAATGAGCATGACCCGCTCCGCCAATACGGTTTCTGTCTCAGGCAAGTGATGAGCGGCCTTGGTGCTACGATTTTCATTCGAGATTTTCCGCCGGGGAATCCCTGAGCGTGCGGGAGAGGATCCTCCACTGCGTGGCCCCCCCAAGAAAGGAAAGATGGCACATGTAAGGTGGGTGTGCTATTGAATTGCATCGCGAAGCTGGCCAAAACTAACTGCTGCGAGGCAAACTTAGTTGACCACTGGGGTAAAAGTGCGAGGCGGGGAAGGCGCTCAGCTGCGTCACTACTAAACTTGGCCTCTCGCAGAGCTGATTATACGAGGTGAGAGATTGGCTATTGGTGTGCATGAGCCCAATGCAACTTCCCTCCCTTCCCTCTGGCCCCTTGGCGCCTTTCCCCGACCCCGGCCCACCTTTCCCATGCAAGTCGTCGCCATTCACCGAGTGGCCGATCCTTGGCCGCTAATTTCGTCCGCGCGTCGGATCCGCCCTCGGTCCGACCACCATTTGGTGATGCCGGCTCTCCCCGTCGTCTGCCTAGCCGCCTGTGTCTGTCTCCAGAGCAATGAACGCATTGAGCGATGACGATTTGCCCTCTCTCCTTCCAAGTACATGCAAGTACAGTATGCCCACTGCCCCTGCGTGAGGTCCTTTCCTCCGCATCGTTCCGCCGTAGATCGGATCCGAGAATGCTGTCCTCAGTTCAACGGGAAACCCCCTGCGGAGCGCAGCCCCACGAATTTGAGGGACGCCCTGGTCGGAAATCACGAAACCATTGATGCCCAACCCTACGGACCCACAAGGCTCGAAGCCCGCAAACATGATCTACGTACTCTGTACAATTGACGGAGTCCAAGGCTGGACGCGTGTGTCGACAATGTGATATGAGAAAGAACCGCGCGTGGCGTCAAGCATGTTTCACTCCCCGGCCAAGACATGCGGGAAGTAAAAAAAAGAAAAAATGGCTCGCATGAGTTTCCCCTTGCAGCGAAAGCATGCGGAAAGAGACGGTCCCTTGGACTCCGTTCGGCGTTTACTCTCCCGGAACTTCCCGCAGCTTCCCCAACCTAAACTAACTCTATCCGACCTACTTTGGCCGATCCCCCGCCCCAGCGCTCCTGACCTCGACGCATTTATTGCGCCCTTTCGACATCAGTGCGGATTCCCCCTGGCACCGCGCCGTTCTGGAGCAGCGCTAGTATCAGAAAACGGCCTCAACCCCACGCTCACTCCATTACTCCAGTGGGGAACCCCGACACCTCGCTGGGTTATAGTTTCCATGCCCAGCCGTACAATACCATGAAAGCCATCAACCAGTTTTGTGAGCAAGAACGTCACTTCGCATTATCGGACAAACTGGTACTTCTGGCTACCAAAGGGTGCTTTTCTAGAATATCAGGTTGGAGCCATCGGCCGAGCTTGTATCTCAGACCCCAGTAACACCTGTTTCTCCCTTCCTCGCATTCTTTAGAATTGCGTCAGCTATAAAAGGGCGAACTCTCATCGGCAGCTCATGGCCGCAGTCTTCCACAACAACTAGCGTCGCCCCCTCCACACCATCCCTCAGCGCCTCCGCATGCTCCAACGGGAAGAACTGGTCCTTCGCTGCATGGATGACAACCGTGGGAGCCTTGACCATCCCGAGCGCCTCTCTGGGCCATCTCACGCTGCCCGCACCGGAGTGGTTGCCCTTGGTTGCCATCGTCCCGCTCTCCTTCTCCCGTCGGTACGTGACCTCGGACTCATGCCTCTTCTCAGCCTTCTCCTCCTCCGTGCTCGGCTGCGTCGCTAGGGCGAGGGCTAGCCGCGTGTATGAGTTGATCCACCCCTCGTCATCGTCCGCGTCGTCTGGGATATCGTAGGCATCAGCCAGGAGGTATGTCCCTTCCCGGTGCGTAGGCGGCAGGTTGTCCGCGGGTGTCTGTATCCGCCCGACTGGACTCGTGAAGACGAGTGCCAGGCTTCGCACAACCTCAGGTAGACGACTGGCCGTCAGCCACGCAATGGGGCCACCCATGCTCAGGCCTACAAGGTGGACGCGTTCGAGCTTCAGGTGGGCAATGAGGCCTAGGACATCATCAACCATATCGTCGAGCGTGTATGCACTTTCCCCGTCAGGAGGCTTGGGGAAGGAGGATGAGAGCCCCGTGTCGCGACTATCGAACCGGACCACGCAATATGGATGACCCGGCGGATTAAGAAGCTGGAGGAGGCCTTCCGTCGTTTGTGTCATGGCAGTTCCACCTCCTGAAATAACTAAGATTGCCGGAGCATTTGCCGGGTCGCCGGTGACGCGATAGCAGATCCGGCAGCCCGACGGCAGTGAAACGAAGAGATCCTCGGACATATCTTTATGAGTTACGCAGGTTGGTTGAAATGACCGTCGATGCTAGTGTGGATTGGGATGCTGGACTCCTTCGTGGTGGTTGCAAGACGGATGTAAAACGCAGGAATAGCCGCCTCGTCTCACGCATTTGGCTGTAGCGAGTGTCGGCTATGTCGGCATCGTCTCGACTATCTTTTGCGACAAGGCCCTTGCCCCCGCCAAAACTGGGCTAACAGTTGGCGCCAGCCGCGCGTATAATTGTTTGATATTTCTACGATATCTCCACTCGTACCCTGAGCAGGAGGGCAATAACGATATCTCGCCTCAGAACCTGATTTATAGCATTCCCGGGTAGGGTGACAGTTCATAATCCAATCCGAAGACCATGGTTTTTTTTTTTTTTTTGGCACTCATAGAGCGTACTCAACCGGGTCTATGTGTTCGATGATGGGTCTTAACTAACTCATCATTAAATGCCGCAAGCAGAATAGATTAAGTGTACGAATGTAGACAGCAAGTTCCCACTTAGCTTCAATCATCCATACCGTAGTATATCCAGCGCGGCTCCTCCCTCAGGCCTTTCCCGACGACCGTAACCTCTTGCCCCGGAACGATATCCAGAGCATTGTCACTCCACGCCACTCCATCATTCGTGAAGAACAGCCCCTTAACAGGTTTACTAGCCGAAATAATAAGTTCCTCCTGACCCCGCACCTCCACCTTGAGTTCCCTGTGCCGGAACCTGAGATGTTTGAGTGGCTGCGGCCAGTCCACGTCATATGACAGAAGCTTGCCGTCAAGGTCCCAAATCTCGGAAACCACCACAGTGGGCTCCTCCTCGGGACAGCCACCCCCAGTAACCTCTGTCGTCCCGGTAGGCTTAGCTGCTACCTCTTTCTCGATGCTACCTCGCACTTCCTTTCCAGTCTTGACACTAATGAAGCGGATGCGGATCTTCAGGTTCTGTGCTTCCGTGCCGTCGTTCGCCACCCACACGGCGTAGGTTGTCTCTCGTGGAGGGTAGATATGGGGAGTTGAATGCATGGAGATGCCGTCGGCATCTGCTCTCGTTCTCCCTGCACAGTAGGCTTCGTGTATCGGGTTGGGTTTTGGGTTGAAGTTTAGCTTGCGGGAAATACCCGTAGCCACGGAACGCATAGCTCTGGCGATGGTGTAATAAGCCATCTTGGGCCGCTCGTAGTAGTCAATGATGGCCCAGCTCACGGCAGGCCATACGTCATTCGTCTGCCATACCAACGCTCCTCCACATTCTCTCCCTTCAAATTGCCGACGCCAGCCTCTGAACGCATAGTACATGGACTCGCTCTGCACGAGCTGAGACAAGTAGACATAAGTCTTGAGGTCAAACGACAGCTTCAGATTCTACACGGAGTTAGTTCTTGAGACGTTTGGGAGGTGCCGACAGCGGCGAGAATTGGAGCGACGT
Organism: Microascus cirrosus; assembly: GCA_030271035.1. Lineage (NCBI taxonomy): Eukaryota > Fungi > Ascomycota > Sordariomycetes > Microascales > Microascaceae > Microascus > Microascus cirrosus. The sequence continues at coordinate 31,797 of JAMBUN010000343.1, read as the reverse complement.
CACCTCGCCGATGGTCGTAAACATGCGCTTCTCGTACGAGTGTGCCTTGATACGAAACTCGAACTCCTTGCTCTGAGGGTGAAAGTCGTCGCTGTCCCCAAAGAAGGTCTCCATAACAGTTTGAATCGGGGCAGAAGAGAGCATCCCGAACTCGGAGACGAAACGATGGGTGGCCTCGGGATATCGCTGGTATGGTAGAAGCATTCCACTCCCTACTTCCCAGACATGTCTAAGACACTGTTTAGTAACCTATCCATATCAGATGGCTGTAGATTTAGATGGTGATTACCCGTCGCCGACACGCTTGTCAGTGTTATTATCACGACCCCCAAATGGAGATCCTGGCCAGTATATGGTCCGGGGAGAATGCTCCTTGACGATATCCGGCAGGACGCGCTCATATATCATCCGTGCAGGAAAGGTTGACTGAGCCCACTTCTCCTCAGGCATGTTCATGTCATGCCTTAGCCCTTCGTTCGCCACCTGATAATCCTCGTTGTTTCCCGCGAGTATTGCCAGGGAAGGATGGTGCCTGAGTCGTCTTACCGCTTGAGTCGCCTCCGCCTTGACTGAATTGAGAAAGTGCTTGTCTGCTGGGTACTGTCCGCAGGCAAAAAGGAAGTCCTGCCAAACTAGAACGCCTTTCCGGTCGCAAGCCTCGTAGAATGCATCGTCTTCGTATATGCCGCCACCCCAGACCCTTATCATGCTCTGGTTTCCCTGGACTACCAGGTTGATCCATCTATCGTATCTTTCCTGGGTCATGCGAGGTAAGAATGAGTCTCCGGGTATCCAGTTGCTGCCGCCAATAAAGATCGGTATGCCGTTGCAGGTAAAATAGAACGACGAACCCTCGTCAAGAGGATCCTGGACGAGCTCGATTCGTCGAATGCCAAAGTTCTGAGTGAGAACCTCACCTTTGTCAGATTGCACCATGACCCTGATCTGGTAAAGCGGTTGTTTGCCGTGGGTATGAGGATACCACAGCTCGGGATTCACGATCCGGAAACTAGTCGAGGTTTTCTGCATTGTCTTCTCCAAAACCCTTCCTTCCGGATCTACCAATTCAACTTCTGTGGGTTGTGGCGAATCACGAGGCTCAGTGGAGGCATTCACAGTCACGACCGCCTCTCCGAAGCCTTCCTGAAGATCAACGTCAACGCAGACTTCCTCGATTCGGCATGTGTAGCGATGAAGGTATATAGGTTTCCATGGGCCAGAGGTCACAAAAGAAGGACCCCAGTCCCAGCCAAAATGATACTGGGCTTTGCGAACGTAGACTCTGCCGTAGTGCCCGTTCCAGCAGATACGATCCCCCTTCTGAGCACGAAGGTCTTCACTGATGTTGTAGGCAGAGTCAAAGACAATCTCTACATTGTTGGAACCTGGGCGAATAAGATGTCTGACGTCGATGCGGTACTCAAGGAACATGTTGTCTCCTCTAGTGACGGGTAATTAGATTCGAAATGTACTTCTTCAGGGGTGAACTGTGCGTACTTGAGTATCTCCTTTCCGTTGAGCTTGACGGTGGCGAATGTATCGAGGCCCTCAAACACGAGGTCCACACGTTCGTCCGCCAGAATTTCTGTCGTATCAAATGTCGTAGTATAGACCCACGTCTTGCTATGAATCCATTGGAGGCCCGCTTCATTCCGCCCCCTGAACGGGTCTGGGATGAGGCCCGCCGCAAGTAGGTCAAGATGAATACTGTAAGGTTGTTAGTTATACATATTTCCCAGAAAAATCTAGACAAAATTGTTCACATACTTTGTTGGAATCTTGGTCTGGCCAGCGAGGCTAGAATCCGAGCTGTCCCGCCAGTGCCAGTCCTGCAGAGCTTGTTTGGAGGCCATGGCGAACACTTGATTGAGAGACTGGTTGGTTAAAGTCGTAATGGATATGATAATCCCGGGAAAGTCTTATCAAAGGACAGTTTGGTTAAGAAGAAAATGGTCATGTTTTATTTCTGAAGAGGATGGAGTGCGGGCAGGAAGTGTGGTTGGGCATACGTGGGGGTACGCGGGGGTAAGTGGGGTACCACTATACCCAACAAGCTCCCTCGGAGTCGCATCTTCCGTATACTGGCTCCTAGGCTACCGGCGCGCTCGGGTTATTATCGGATCCAGTGATGAATGAGCCCTGTCCTGTTGAATTCCCCAGGTCGACTGCGACCGTGACTCTGGGTTCTTAGGTCAAAGCTGGCACCTTGTCAAGTGATACTAGCTATTGGCCCCGATGTTACGGCAGCTAGTCCTTGAAAACGAAGTGAGATTTAGATAGACCTAAATCCTCTCCAATTTTGTAGGTCTAGTGATATTACCATCAGTGTTTAGTTAGACCGTGCTCTGTATCTGTCAATTTCGGCTCCTATGCCATCAAAGTCACATTGGGAGACAAGGCATCCGAGGGTTCGTCGTTGCCGTTCTCGTAGCTAATGCGCCATCACCTGCTGGCGTCGTGGACTGTCGCTGAGCGATCCACGAAAAAGTCTTCACCAAGTTCTCATGTATTATAGACATTGAGAGAACGCAAGTGCGAGAAAAGGTATAGTTATAAAAGTGGAATCGAGAGTGGTGTAAGGTCACCTCCCCACTGAACCCCGCGTTCTGGCAGCCGGGCTAGAAGGGTGGGGATTTTGTCTGGAGATGGATCGATCCGAATCCGCTCCAACCATACACAACCTATGCTGATTATATACCTCGAAGTTCTCATCCACGTTGGATCCACCATAGACCCTCTGCCTGCATGGGCAGGGGTCGTGGAATTTATGTGCTGCCATGTTCCCCAACGTTTAGAGTGCGGGGTCTTGATTATCCTCATTGTAGAGTGTACGGATAAAAGCCACCAGCCAAATCTTTCCCGTGCCACCTGCACAATGACGTGAGCTTTGGTTGGCCAAGGTGCGGGGCCCCGGACTTGTATTTGGGCTCGCATATAATTAGTTGATCATGCCGTAGCAGCCGGCTATCCGTACCCGAACCGGTAGTGCAGTCCATGTGGTAGTTGGTAATCCGAGCCCTCGACAATCGGGACTTCCGCTTCATAATGGAGACTATACCGAGTGACACCCTCTATGGCTGTTGATCATGCGGGGTTGTAAAAAACCCGTATCCGCACCAGTCGCGTAGCTGCCGTTGGTGTTGGCATCGAACGACCACAGACGACCTTCCAACTCCAGAGATGAAAAGGCGGTATTATCCGCACCAGTTGTGGAGTTCCAAAATCCTTTCCTATATGCAGTATAATAAGACCAGTATTGAGAGTGCCAATATGGTCCAACTGTTGGCACCACGCCGTGTCCCCTCGTGGTCATTAATATATAGAGTTTCTCAAGGCAAGAATTGCTGACTACCAAATTAACTCGGGAAAGGTATGTTCAGAGCCCCTAATACCTGGAACGTAAGTAGGAAATCAGGCGCTAACACAATACCACCAAATGAAGTGACAGGATGGCCTGGCTCATACATACTCTGATCTTGGGCATTGTTGCTCTCTGCGGAAGTGGGGAGATACCGAAAACGCTGGCCGTCTCGGTGGATCCAGGCCCAGGTGGAGCTGCACCTGTGCGGCCGTTTCGCCTTGACCAGGTAGCTCTCGGGGATGGCTTACTCCAGGAGAAGCGCGATCTCATTCTGGAGTTTCTAAGAGTGTACGATGAGCGGCGCTTCTTGATCCTTTTCAATGAGCAGGTGAACCGAACCAACCCGGAAGGGATCTCCGTACCCGGCGGATGGGAAGAGGGAGGCCTGCTCTCAGGCCACTGGACTGGCCACTTCATGACGGCTCTTTCTCAGGCGTATGCCGACCAGAGAGACGAGGTGTTCAAGGATAAGCTTGACTGGATGGTGGAGGAACTGGCGGCATGCCAGGAGGCTACAACCGCTACCTATCCGGGGTATCTTGGAGCGATCCCGGAAGATGCCGTGCTCCGACTAGGGCCACCCCGCTGGGCAGACTACGGGCCTGATCTTGACAATGACACCTGGGCGCCATGGTATACGCAGCACAAGTTGATTCGAGGATTTCTAGATGCATATTACAATACGAACAACCCGCAGGCCCTAGATGTTGTCATAAAGATGGCGGATTGGGCGCACGCTGCCCTCACGATAGGGGACAAGAACCATCCCGACTACACTGGGAATCTGACAAGAGACGACCTCAATTCCATGTTTGACCTGCACATTGCGGGGGAATTTGGAGCTGCAAACGAGGTGTTTGCTGAAATTTTCGAGTTAACTGGAGACGCCAGACACTTAGATACCGCCAAAGCTTTCGACAATCGGGCATCGCTCTTCCAGGCGTCCGTGGAAGACAACGACATACTGGTCGTAACGCCAGAGAATAACCCCGGCCCGAGACGACTGGACCGCTTGCATGCCAACACGCACGTACCGCAGTACGTTGGTTACCTCAGGACTTATGAGCAGACTTGGGAGCAAGAGTACTTGGTGGCGGCTAGAAACTTCTACCGCTGGGTAGTACCGCACCGCAGTTTTGCTCCAGGGGGCACGGGAGGCAACTTCCCCGGCTCCAACGACAACCCTGAGCTGTTCCAGAATCGTGACAACATCGCCAACGCCATGGCCGAAGCCGGAGCAGAGACTTGTACCACATATAACCTGCTCAAACTGGCCCGGAACCTCTTCCTGCACGAGCAAGATGCTTCATACATGGACTACTACGAGCGCGGCTTGTTTAACATGATTGCCGGATCGAGAGAGGACAGGAGGAGCCTTGACGACCCATTGTTAACATACTTCCAGCCGAATACCCCCGGCGTCAGTCGTGAATATGGAAATACCGGTACCTGCTGTGGCGGAACGGGGATGGAAAGCCATTCAAAGTACCAGGAGACTGTCTACTTCCGCTCTGCAGATGGCTCGACACTTTGGGTTAACTTGTTTGTGCCTTCGGCGGTTACCTGGGAGGAGACAGGTATCACAGTCAAACAGGAAACGGATTTCCCCCGCGGAGACAAGGCGACTTTTACGATTGACGGTGAGGGTACGTTGGATATTAAACTAAGGGTGCCAGCTTGGGCGCGTGCAGGATACGATGTCACTATCAACGAGGAGGCTCAAAAGGACGTAAAAGCGAAACCCGGCACGTATCTCACCCTGAGCCGGACCTGGGAAGCGGGGACCGTTATAGAGGTGCACATGCCATTCAGCATCAGGATTGAACGCGCACTGGACCGTCCAGATACGCAGTCACTCATGTGGGGTCCGGTTGTGCTGCAGATTGTGGGAAACCCGAATAATGGCAACGAAACTGGCGCCTACTGGGAGCTGACCCTCTACAAACACCTGAAGTTGGACGGCGACTACTCTCGGGCAGCGATCACGCAATCGGGGACCACCCCAGCCGGAGACCCGATATTCAGCACAACAGATGGCAACCTGACTGTGCGTCCGTACTACATCGCGGATACGCAGCAAGTGTCTTCCTACTTTAGGCGTGTGGAGCCGGAGGTGGTATTTGGCACGCTTCGCACGGGCGTTCCGAACCACAAGCGGGACGACGGCCTCCCAAACTATGACGTACCCGTGGAGGGGATAACGTCGCCGGGTACGGACGGGCCGACCTTCCTTGACCTTGTTTGGGACCAAGCGCCGTTCGCCGACCATAGCACGTTTGTCAAGACAGTTTCAGAAGCGGCGGATGAGTTCGTCGCTGCCGGCGTGTATACCGTCGAGGAGCGAGACGTGATCGTCGGGAAGGCCAAAGCCGCGGAGAAAGAGCTGGATCCCAGGAATGCGTCGTAACTCATGCTAATATGGACAGTTTTGGTGGATGCAGTCTCCCCGCGAGTTCACGGACGCCCCAAATTCCCACTACTTCTGATGTTTCAAGAACAAGAACGACACATTCAGCTTAAGAAATTTGGCTACTAAGGCAGTTCATAAATATAGTGGTCTGGATTAAGGTCGTTACAACTCTGTAATACTAGAGGAACGGTGGGCGGAGCGGCAAAAACTCTGCGAAGAAATTCCACGCGCCATCTCTGCAGTTGAGCCTCGCGCTACCTACCCTTCCCTGGTAGGGATCGACAACATGTGGAGTTTCTGGCCCCCACTCCTTCCATCCCGTTCGAGAACTTTTTGCCTCTATGATGACGGTGCGGGTCTACGCGTCTCGCAAGCAGCCAATGTGGGTGCTAATCTCGAGGGAGCCATTTCGTGGAGTGGTGCGGGCAGCTCCTCGCTGGCCCGGATGGGCGGAATTTCCTACGTATTGGAATATCTCCGTGGGCGTAGGGTGGCGGGCGAATTGGCGGCGCTTATCTTTTCCCCCTGAGTGAAAGGGTGGCGGAGCAGGCTGGATGGTTTTTGTTCACTTTGAGCTAACAAACTCAATCCTAGGAGCCCTCATATTTGTGCAACCGACCTAAGACCTAGAAGAAATGTTTGGAAGAGATCATTGGCACTCTAAGACTCTAATCCGAAACTCGGGATTGCGCCTTGGGTGGTGCTGCACGGAGGTGCTGCGGCTCAAAATCGGGACGTTCCGATCGACGCTTCCGTCCGGCAGTTCGCACGGATTTGGCAAGGGCCCGGGCTACAATCGGCCCATATGAGGGGCGCTTGTTTACGGGCCTGCCCTGCCGGGCGCGCAATAGGAGAAAAAAGCCCTCTTTCCAAGGCCTCGCAGATCCCTTCGGCGCTGCTACGGGGAATTTCGCCCTGCGAGGGGCCGAACTAACCAACTCCAGTAATGCTTGGACGATTTCATCTGTTCGATCCACCAAGACCCCCATATCTGTGGAGGAGAAGACCCAGTTCGCGGAGAAGACTTTCCCCAACTTCTCCAACATTGTGGAGGACCACTTCAAGGGGTCAAACCCCGCGGGGGTCGTAAGAGGGGAAATATAAAACGGAGGCGGCCCCGGTTACGGAGCTACTTTGGCAGAGGTCTCAGCCACTCGCCTCTCCTGTTGTGTACACAATTCTCTTCTCTCTCTTTTGAGCCCATACCACAAACATGGAGGCCAAAGCGACACCACCAGGTGAAAAAGTTGCCTCCGAGCCCTTTCCGGAGCAAAGGGAGCACGCGCAAGTCGAAAAAGACGTCGAAGCTGAGGCGATACGCATCGCTCGGGAAGAGAAATGGCGTGTAGACATGTTCATTGAGACAATGGAGGAGGAGTTGAAGGCCACCGGCCGAACAAAAGGCCGCCTCGAGATCGCCTACAAGAACCCGAAACATTTCACCTGGTTTATGGTAGCATTCGCCTCCATGGGCGGGCTTCTCTTTGGGCTGGACCAGTCCATCATCAGCGGCGCTAACCTGTTCATGCCCACTGCCCTGGGCCTTGACTCGAACCAGGTGAGCCTGGTGAATGCAGGGATGCCTCTGGGTGCCATAGGCGGTGCCGTGCTGCTGACCCCGGCGAATGAGCTGCTTGGGCGCCGCATGGCTATCATACTGGCCACCATCTTTTACACCATCGGCGCCGCCCTGCAAGCCGGTGCGAACGGATACGGCCTCATGATTAGTGGGCGAGTAGTCATGGGCCTGGGAGTAGGGATTGAAGCGGGCACGGTACCCGCGTTTGTATCGTTCGTTCTCCTGGCATTGTACAAGTGGGCTGTCACTATACTAACACAATCTCCAGAGAATGCGTGGACAGAAAAATACGTGGGAACCTGGTGTCCCTCTACCAACTAAATATTGCATTGGGCGAAGTGTTCGGGTATGTGGTGGCCGCCATATTTGTCCATGTGAAAGGCAACTGGCGGTACATCCTTGGTTCCTCAGTGGTCTTTTCGACCCTCATGTTTGCTGGGTATGTTATCCGCCAAATAAATAAAGAAGGAGTATTTTTGCTTCACGCTCTTGAAGACTGACTGGAATATTCCCCCTCTTTAGGATGCTGGTGCTCCCCGAGAGCCCCCGATTCCTCATGTATAAAGGCAGGGACGTGGATTCATACCGAGTCTGGAGACGAATCCGGGACCTCTCAACCGACGAAGCGAAGGCCGAGTTTTTTGTCATGAAGGAGGCTGTCCAGATGGAGATGAAAGAAAACGCTGCAAAGGGAGTAGGCTCTCGATGGGTCTTCTTTGATTTCATCACGTGGGTAGATCCCAACACCGCAGGACATGGCATACACTAACAATCTTCAGCGTTCCTCGTGCTCGCCGCGCCTTTCTGTTTGCTAACATCATGATATTACTGGGTAAGTCCAGTCTCTGTCTCTCTGTCTCGGTCACCCTAGCTCTAACTGCTGCTCCAGGCCAAATGGTTGGTATCAATGGCTTGATGTACTACCTCGGCGTTCTTATGCAACAAGTTGGTTTTGACGAGGTCAATGCAACTTACATGTCCATGGTTGGAGGCGGAGCGCTCTTCCTCGGCACAATCCCGGCAATTTTCACTATGGAACGATTCGGACGACGGTTCTGGGCACTGCTCATGCTTCCAGGGTTCTTTATCGGGCTCATCATCATTGGCATCGGCTACCTCGTCGATCCTGAAACGAACCCGGTAAAAGCTCAGGGCCTGTACCTAACAGGCCTTATCGTGTACATGCTCTTATACGGGCCCTACGCCTGCCTGACATGGGTACTACCTTCCGAGGTCTACCCTATGTATCTCCGGAGTCACGGAATGTCCACATCGGGGGGGATGGTGGTACGTGCCCCTTTTGTAGTAGAGAAACGCAGCAAGGGTATCGCTAACAGCCGGAAAAATTCCTGGGAAGTTTCATCGTAACTTTTAATTTTACGAGCATGCAGGAAGCCATGACGAAGACGGGGCTGACAATCGGATTCTTTGGCGGCATCGCTGTCCTTGGCTGGTTCTACCAGCTGCTTTTCATGCCGGAGACTAAGGACCTGACGCTCGAAGAGATCGACCTCGTCTTTTCGAAGCCAACTCGGCAGGTGGTGCTCGAGAACCTGCGAAGCAGCAAGAAAACGCTCTCGCACTTGCTTCGGTTCCAATTTCGGCAGGCGATTGCCAGGAGGGACAGGGAGGAAGCGGAATGAGAGGGCGGTGATCATTGGCAAGCAAGCGCGTGGATCGACGAGAGTCACCTGGCGAAGGCCCGGCGTTGTGAAGGAAGTGCTTGGTGTCGGCCCAAAACCTTGAGCCTTCATCTTTCTTGATGTGCTTATCACAAGGGGGACAAGGGTATGTACGTTGTCAGAGTTTTAGTCCATGCCCCCGGACACAATCCGCGCGGAAATTGTCTGTTGCGTGGGGGAATGCCACAGCATGCATAAATATAGCAGACATTGTGGAGTCCTCCAGAAACCTGGTTACCACTGGAGGGTCACAACGCCTAGATGCAGACCTCGGGTCTCTGTCTAATCCAAAAATGAAATGCGCTTCCGTGCGGAGACATTGCCAATTGAGTAGGAACATTGACGTGACCTTCCTTGGTTGAGGAGGACTCTTGGGAGCTAATGCGCAACGATGTTACTGAGAAGGTCAAGCATGGAACCGGGTTGGTAGATTGAAATATGCGAGTCCCGTAAGCCCGGACCAAAGTTCCGGAACCCTGGTGGGAGATCGGCAGCGCCGCCTCCATAATTTCCCCATGGCGACCTTCCCCATTGGTTCGCCGGCGCGCCGCGCCTCGGTTCTATTTTTGTGCCCACGATCTCTGCCAAGATCTTCATGCAATAATAACAAAATTTGGGGACCCACGATGCCCCAACTCTCTCTCGCGTCATTTTCTGCCTTGGGGGGAAGCTCATGAAGACATCTCCATATAAACGGGCAGAGGAGATCCTACTCCACCTCAGCTTCCCGTTTTATTGATACCCAGGAAGCCGGAATCATTCAATTCAGTCCGCACTCTGAGGCCATCATTATGCGGATATATCTCGCTGCTGCCGGGTGCCTGTCGCTCGCGACACAGGCTGCCGCCGCCACCAACTTCTCTGAAGAAGTCGAAAAAGTACTGGCCAGGCCGGCGCTTGCGGATGCTGACATCGGAATCGACGTCCGCGTTCTGGACTCGGGAAGCGAGATTTACAAGCACCAGGAGAATGAGCCGCTCACCCCCGCGTCGAACCAGAAGCTGCTCATCTCCACTGTGGCGTTCTCTACCCTCGGCTCCGATTTTACCTACGACACCACCGTATTCGGTTCTTCGGCCGTCGGGGAGGATGGTGTCCTCGACGGAGATCTCTGGATCGTCGGTTCCGGCGACCCTTCGCTGACTTCCAAGCGGCTTGCCGCGTTGGCTGAAGACCTCGTCGCGGAGACGGGCCTGAAGAACGTCACCGGGAAGGTCTACGGCGACGGAACTGTCTTTGACGACAAGGTCCTCGGCGGAGGCTGGTCAGAGGAGGATTTGAGCTTTTATTACTCGCCTGAGGTCGCTGGCCTAAACTGCGACCTCAATGTCATCAAGATTACTGTGGCGCCTGGCGACAAAGAAGGCGACGAGCCGGCCATTAAGGTGAACGGGTTGAGCACGGGGGAGGAGCAGTACGTCAAGATTGAGTCGACCGTCGAGACTATCGAGGAGGGCGGTTCGGCGGGCGTTGATTTCGAGAGGCTCAAGGATACCAACACCATCGAGCTCTCAGGGTCTGTTCCGGTCGGCTCCGACGCCGTCTCTGTCACCGTTACGATTCACGAGCCTATTGCGTTCGCAGCGTACCGTTTCGCCCTGGCCCTTGCTGAGGCGGGCGTCGAGGTTTCCAGTGAACCCACCGAGTCGGGTGGGTTACCCGAGAACGCCAACCAGCTCGTCTCTTCTACCTCTGAACCCCTTTCCGAGCTCCTTTCGCTCTTCCTGAAGCCTAGCGATAACCTCTACGGCGAGGTTCTCCTCAAGACGCTCAGCCGGGAGGCGAACCCGAACGAGCCCGGAAGCGCCACATCCGGCGCCAAGGCGGTCAAGGCATTCCTCGACGGCGAAGGCATCGATTCGAGTGGCGTCAAGACGATCGATGGCTCGGGCCTATCGCCGCAGAACACCCTGACGGCGCGCTTTATCGGAGACCTGCTAGTTCATAACAAGGAGGCGTTCAGTGCGGAGGAATGGGAGACATATTACAACGCGCTGCCTATCGGTGGCGTGGACGGGACGATCGCCGATCGGTTCACTGATTCGCCAGCGAAAGGCCGCGTCCATGCCAAAACTGGGACTCTGACGGGAGTATCCTCCCTGTCTGGGTATCTAGAGGCTGAGGACGGGACAGACTATGTTTTCTCGATTTTGATGAATGGCTTCACGGACTCGACTGAGGCGACGCAGGGGCAGGATGATATTGTGACAGCATTGTATAGCCATAAGGCGGATTGAATGACTAGATAGATATCATATTCAAAACAAAGCCTTGTTTCCTGTCCACGCCCGGAGGACGATGCTGGGCCTGCTCGTGGTATCATCGAACGCAGGATAGTTACCGAAAGCACGATCGGGCAGGCCTATTCTACGAGCCTGTATGTCTCTGGGTTCACGCGGTACTTCTCTCACGTACCGGTCTAGATATTATTTTATGCTCCTGTTTTAGAGAATAGAAACAAAGTAAGGATTATTTTGGTAGAGTTTGCCTCCGCGAGAGATTACATTGTGTAACAACGGCAAAGTTGAATGTTATTTAGGCGGGATGGACTGAAACTACAACGCACCTTCTGTATAGTCTGCCGGCTACCAAGAAATTAACTCTTTAAAATGCAGAGATCCGTGTTGCATCAATACTGTATGGTCTATAACTTTCACCGTCATTGCCATCCAGAAACCCACGAGTCATGTCTTCACACGTCCAAGAACCAATTTCCACCTTATTCTAGTATAAGAAATCATAAATATCGGGTAAGCGATACCCGTGGCCATTATCCCGAGGATCCCCAAGCCAGTCGCTCCTAGAACGCTTGCAGAGATATAGCCCGCTGAGTCACGGGAAGGTCGGCTGCGTGAGGCAGTGCGTTTGGATCACCATCGAAGAATAGTCTAACCTCCATTGCTGGCAGAGGACTTGTCCAAAGCAGCTTGAGTTTGGTCCTCGTCCCCCATATTCATTCCTAACAAGCCCCAGTAGGCATTTGACCACATTCTCCATGTCGTCCAGGTGCTGATCTGCCTCATAGAGGTTGATTCCATTGATGAGATAGAACACTATGGTTTTCTTGCAGTAATTGTCGTACGAAAGACTTGAAGAGGTCACATAGGTCGTTGACCGTGCATTTTTGGCGAGATTTCCGGTTGACGTCGAAGCACGCTTCTATCGTGGGGGGCGAAACTTGCCTCAGCAATTAGTTAATAAGACTGATAATAATCGCTTTGCCGCCTCGATGCTCATGGAACGCGACGTGCTCATGCCGCCCACAGAAGAACACCAAGTTGAGGTCCCTACCCCCCTTGGGCAACCCACTTCCTGAACAACCAGGTAACGGTGAAAGTAAACGACGCAGAAGGGCAAAATGTCCTGCGCTGTATCAAAATCTCCCTCCACTTGCAGTTTGGCTGAGCCAGAAGACTTGATTCATCTCCCAAGCTAACGCGTCAGAGTGACTTGTTGTGCTAGGTCGCGGTCCTCAAGAATAGCGCGTCATTCCTCTTAATATGCTCCATATCATCTTCGTCAGGACGTGGAAGTCTGCCAACCGTATCCAACGGTCTTCGGGAGTAAAGCACAGGGGTTCAGTGGGCTGTGATGTACTGGCGCGTGATGAAAGGGGCGAGTGGAATGCTAAACGCCAATTCACTGTCGGTGGGTTAGCATATGGTGTCCCCAAATGGGGTGTGGCACGCACGTTAGTTCTCCTGGAAGACGCTGGGGGACCGTATTCAAGACCCTCGTTGACTGCCACCTTTCGCATCGGGCTTCGTTGAGAGTGGTGGCAAGAGCTTGGTGGTGAGGTATTAAGTTGTGTTGCCTTATCATTGCGAGGGATATGGATACTCGGGCGTGATGAGCAAGAGCTGAGTTGGCAGAGATGTCCAAAGACTGCAGCATTGACTCCATAGTCTTGAGACTTTGTAGTAGTCTCTCCTGGTACTAGAGGCCCGTGAGGACGGCAAGGCTAGCTCGTTGAGCTGGAAGGACACTTGATCAGTAACCACCCCCTCAATTATGTGACAGGTTATACTGCAGACCCAACTCATCTTTATTGCTTGTATAGGAGGCCCCAGTGGTCTCGAGAGCCTTGAACATCGCGAGTACTAAGTCGATGCAGCCGCGGTTGACATTCTCCTCACCCGCATAAGTACGAAGATAGGCGTCTATTTTCTCAAATATCGCTGGGATGTCCTTAAACCCGGAATACACCTTGTGGCTGACATCGGCTGCTGGGCGGCATGCCTTGTAGTAGGTTGCTTGCAGGGCCTTCAGAGGGGAAGCTATACCAACTTACATTGAGGAAGATGTTGATGACACCAACAACCGGCGCCGTACTATCCATATGAATTGCTCCTATGACCTGCTTCATGGAGAAATGGGACTTGTCTAGTACGCACCTTTAATTCTGCTTGAACTTTCCTACTGTCTTCTCAGGAAATTCGTACTCTTTCGCGCCTTTTCTATAGCAATTTTGACACCCCATCAGTCCGAGATGAGACGGATTTCTTATCGCGGAACAATCTGCGGCTCCGGCTCTTGCTTCAAGCGCTCCATTGCCCAGGGAAAGATTTGCTCATCTCATCGACGGAGGAAGCCAGGGGCCGTGGCGGAGGTGTTGACATGTAGGAGACTATGAGACTCGATGACGTATGCATAGTTGACGGTGGAGGATGAGAGGCGAACTGCGTCAAGCTAGAATCGTATCGGGCAGTCTAGGCGACGATGGCTGGATGGTACTTAAAGCCCGGTTCTCAGTGAAGTCCACCGCTGGGGGTTGCAGCCGCAGTTCCTGGGGCGGGTGTCTGGGAGTAAATTGGGAAGCCACCGGGTGCTTGCGGGTAGTTTTTGGGCTCAGAACTTTGCATGTGTATGCGTCGATGTCGAACACGTCTGAACAACATTACGGAAATATACGACCGCCTCATCTCAGCAAGCGGGGATGAGCTTGCTTTGAGTAGATGGGCTGTTTTCCGCCAGAGAGTCGAGCCTACGCTTTCTATTGGCTGTGTTTCTTTAACCCCCTTGGCTTGCAGGATGCTGGGGGCGAAAGGAGTGTTGGCCACATTTAATCGGGATCTTTCGATTTCTGACTTGGCCTGCGGAACATGAACCCAACACAGGACGTAAAATAGGAGGTCAGCTACTTACAGCGTTCTCGAAAGAAGGGGGGTATCCAAGAAACTGGATTTCCCCTGGCGGAGACTCCAGCCACCCCGTCGTTCCCCCCTCACAGACGACGGGGTTGACTTACAATTCATTCCTCTGCCATAGAGCTTGCGATACAAACTCTAAGCCTGAAACACCGTTATAGTTATTCCTCGACCTCGCCAGAACTTTCGCACGATGGCCGGTCCAGAGCCAGCTGGCCAGCCCCAGGAGTTGCAAAACGCGTCTCTGGTGCGGCTGGAACTGGATCATCCGCAGCAACTGAGAGTAAATCTGATATATCCTACAATCCCACACCAGGACACAACTCGCCAAACACAAGGAAATTTGATGAATCAAATAAAAACGTCCGGGTGAACAATGACAAGGGACATGACTCGAACGATGGTGACATGAGCATTCCCCGAGAATCAAACGTACGAGATGTCAAGAAAAACGTTCGAGCTACGGAAGAGAGACTGGCGGAAATGGAGGCTTAGGGTAAACTAATGGACAAATCATTTTTCCTTGACCGGACGTTGGTGGAATCTAGGGCCGGCAATGTGTCTAGGGACTCCTCATCCGAACCCTGGACAAGTCGGACAGTTTGACCGAGGGCGCCGGCATCTCGACCCCTGTATTTAGGTACATCATCTCCCGTAACGATAGAACGACATTTGAATCCTTTGTCTTCTGCCCAAAAATCTCCTGCATACCCTTTCGTTGAGCTCCGAAATTTCCTATTAGGCGTTCACTGAGGCAGGTCTCACCAGGTACAGCTTGAATTTCCGATCAAGAGAATACAGTATACACTTTCTCACCAGGGGTTTCATGTCGCTGAGAATCCACCCATCGACGACGTTCGTAGCTTTGCTTGTACTTGTCTCCAGAGTCCGGCATTCAATCCCCGCGCCGGTGCAGACCAAACACGCTGCGTAATGCCGGAGGTAAGGTCGCGCACTTCCTCACGGCCGGAAACAGGCCAGTGACAATTAATTTCTGCTTAAGGAGAAACGCTTGACGTATCTCTCAATTTTTCCTCGTTTTGTAAGCCCCCCGTTCCCGATCCAACTGGCTCACTCGCGTCGACTGCGGAGGGACAAGTTGCTCGAGGTGTAGATTCAGACAACAGAAATCATCTCGATTTTCCGCAGGCGCTATGCAAAGCCCTTTTCGTTGGCCCCATTCACGGCATAGCAATCTGCCCAGCCGTATTATTATTATTCCTGTAGCCTTAATAAACAGTGGCAGTGTCCATATGTATAACATGGCTCATCCAGTTTCAACTTCTGTTTCTGCATGTCCTGACGTCATCTTAGCGAAGCAGATCCCGCAGCACCAACCAGACCAATCAGCGAGGAGATACCAAACAACGGAGAGCAAAGTATTACCGGTTTTGGTGAAGCTCAGATCTAAGGGGAACAAGATACTTCCCGATTGGGAACCGCCAAGCTCGGCGCAGTTGCAATGTCGTCGCCTTGAGACATTATAAGAGAAAGAAAAGCCCACGATGCCATAGATGCCAGCACCTATCTTTTCCGGCACCATTTGAAACATTAATGATCCTAAACAATCGCTACCGGGAAAGCCTTTTCATTCAATTCAATTCCACTATCACAATGACCTACCTCACTACCACGGCACCATGCATCCGTTTTACGGGCCCCGAAGGGGGGATTTTATACCAGAAAGACCCCTCCGGCCAAAGAACCCCCCGTTTCTCAGTCGACAAGGTGTCTTCAAAGGAACAGAGGATAGATCGCATCACGCCGGACGGCTCCCGGGCTGAATTCGCAACTGCTTCGACTTCCACATTCACCGGAAAAACCCAGATTTCCATCCGCGGCGTACAGATTACGCTAGAGCCAAGCTGGGAGGGCATGCAGTACAGAGTCAACGTCAAGAACACGCCTATGGGCGACCTGAAGTGGACACCCAGTAGCTCGTTTGGCCACGAAATGAAGTTGGAAGATGCGAAGGGAGTGACGCTCGCAGAGTACAAGGCTAAGTCGAGGTCAGGACGGGAGCTCCCTCTGGAAATTTTCCTTCAGGGTGACGATTCTCTCGTTGACGTGATCGTGGCTTGTGCTCTTAGTTTAAACCGGAAGCTTGCCTAAAGGAGGGAAATTTGATGATCTTTGATGATAGCGGTGTTATGGGTCTTGGGATGATAGCGGCTCCCTTGAGTTGTTTGCTAGATAGTAGTATTCTTCACGATAATAACGATTAACTCTTATTCTCACCGCTTCAAGGACAAGTGCGAGGAGCGGCGATTGGGTAGAGAAACCTTATCCGAAGTCTTCGAGAACGATTCCAGTGGAGACATTGTTGCAATCCTGATCGAATACTGCCCCTGCTTCTCCCTGGCTCGGTAGCCTTCATTACTGTTAGAAAATAGTCTACTTTTTTAATGAGGAATTTAAGACTTTGAATGCCTCTGATTAAAATATGCTAATAGCTGGCTAGGCGCAATTTGAATTCTTCCGGGAGCTGCTCGGGTTTGACCGGAGGGTGGCGGCTAAACGTCGCTTAATAGTGCATTTCTTTAGAAAACCGTTGTGTTAGCCCGAACTTTTTTCCCTGGCTCTGAAGTGTCCCAATTCAGAAACACGGTACCCGGACTACGTCACTCCGCTTCAACTTGCTGTATAAGTGGCTTAGAGGTGTCTGGTGCGCCGACGGTGGTGCGTAATCGCCGGGCTGGGAACGTCGCCAAACGCCTGCCAGAATTCCCTGGGATGAATCCGTTCCGGGCATTCTGGGGCCCCTCCCAGCCGGGATCAGAGTGGTTTTCCGTCGGCCTCGCCTCGTCGTTCCCCGATATCGGGCTAGATCCCCAGGACGACAGGAACTTGGCACAACCTCGGCCCTGCAAGGCCGGTCAGAGGCCCGGCTGCAAAGCTTTCTACGCTCCAAAGGGGGACAGCACAAGGACCGAGGTTGCAGTAGGACAGGAAGCCCTGGAGGACACTGTGGCGGGGGACGACCTGAAGGACCAGGTGCTCGTATTCCAGTATAAAGGAAAATTCCACGCCATTGACCATGTGAGTGGGCTGTACCTACGCCGGGTTCCTACACGGGCACACGTTTCTGGTTCTAACTTCGCCTGCAGCGATGTCCCCACGCGTCCTTCCCGCTCTCGCAGGGCACACCCTTTGACATCGAGGACTTCGGGGTTGTACTCAGCGCTGGATTGACCTGCCCAAAGCATGGCTGGTCCTTCGATTTGTTCAGAGGCAATGCGGACCGTGGCCGATACGAGCTCGGCGTGTGGGAGGTCCAACTTCGGGATCTCGAAGGCGCCGGGACACCTGCTTCGGCAGGCAATGGAACTACCGAGGCGGATGCGGAGAAAGAAGTGTGGGTGAGGAGGAAACCGCAGCGAATTGGCTAAGGTGAATATCCTACCGGGTGGTATCGTGAACGTACCGGTTCCCCCCCCCCCCAACGGAATCCTCGACATGGTTCAGGGATGGCATTCCGCGGAAGATCGTGTCCAGCTGGAGCTAACACTAGCTCTCAAGTTGCTTGTAGACCTCAGGTAGACATCGCACGGGTGATTCTGGATGTGAGACTAGTTACGTCCTGTGGGTCTGGAAGTACCAGGTAGGAGAAATTGTCGATGATCTCTCTCGTCCTTAACGGGGAAAAAGAAAGGATGATCGCAAGAAAAGCGCCCAAGTTCGAACAAGTGCATGGAGAGGATCGACCCAGGAACTACAGGGCGACCATATCAAGTCTCAGTATCCTCAGGCTGTGTTTTGTCGTGAGTATAAAAAAGATTTGTTAATGTTGGGTGATCCGACCACTATCTAGAGCTACCACCATCAGTCCCCGCAAGATGCTCTTCACTTTCGCTTCTATGGGGTTTCTGGCGTACGGACTGGACACGCTGAGTTGTTACAACGATGTGATAATCCCCAGACTCTGGAGACCCATCTGTCCGAGAACCACTAGATATGTCGCATCTATATGGCTTGCCCCTCGCCATTTCGTCAGGTGTCAAGGGAAGTCCCTTCTGCACGCTGTGGCGGCCATTATGTTGTATCGGCGACAGGCCGAGTTCGTCGTTTAGGGCGTTCGCGGGAGAGTCGAGGCGCGCGAGGGCGCTTCCTCTGCTCTTGCTCGGGGTCACGGCGGACGTTTTGGTTGTCCAACCGAGCTTTTCGCCGATCATCCTAAAGAGGGGTCGGGTGGTAGCGAGAGAGCCAGCAGAGATAGCTAATCCCTGTTCAATCGTTGACCAAATAGCCTGACAGGGCTGTTAGCACTGCCCGTATAACAAAGGGGTGGGAATAGGGGGAAACCTACAGTATCAAGAGTATCCCCTGTAAACAGGATCGGTGTTAGCAAAGACGTATACCTGGAGAGGCGTGATGAAGCTTACAGAGAAAATCGGGGCTGTTAAGTTTTAGAAGATAGGGGAACCGCACGACCACGGCTGCACTGGCACTGTAGAAGTTCGTTAGTCCGGTCGCCACTCCTTCCTCGCCTGACTCAGTAGACTTACATGCAGCCCATAGATAGTAGGGGAACCAAAGCTATTTTTGCCCGTCGATTCATTCTAAGATTCCAAAGGAGGAATACGGGCAGAATGACAAACATCAAGTCGGATATGATGGCAAAGACACTGTATACGATCGCAAGCACGACGACAACGTAAGGGTCCAAGCACTGGCCGTCCTGGTCGCGGTCCCAGAAGAGCGAGATAGGGTTGCACTGGAGTAGAGTGACGAAGAAAAAAGCGAGTCCGGCAACGACACTGATGGTCATGGCAAGGTATATGACCCACTTGTGGATTCGCTCGAACACGACGCGGAGGAGGAATATGGCGATGGAGATTTTTGAGGCCATCATGGCCAGGGTGTAGAAGATATAGCAGAACCACCAAAACTATGCAAGTGAGGTTAGCAATATGGAAGCTACAGAAAAGGTAGCTAGGGTGAAGCTCCGTACGCACCCTCATTGCCCGCTTTATCTGATAGTCCTCGAGGTCGGCATGGTGCCGGCCGGTCCCATTGTAAACGCCGGCAATGGACATGGCGCAGTACACCTCGAAGAGAGCCTGCATCAAGACGGTGCGTTAGAAAGATTGACGCGTTCCCTAAGCATGCATTCATCTCTGTGGGATGACGAAGGAGGCGGACACTCGCGTACCATTGCCAGCACCATCACCGCGTCGTCGAAGGAGAACCTCTTCACGATGAAGATGCGAACATGGCTTCTTATCAGAACCGTTAGGAAGCCCAGGACGGCGAAGAAGTAGTTGACGCCCAGGAGTTGGGGCCCGCGGTTGGGGACATCGTCCGCCATCGTTGAGGAACCGACTGCCTGTTATGAGGGTTGTTGTCGATAGCAAGGTCAGGCGGCGCGTCGAATGGGAGACGTTGAAGCCGCGAAGAGCCCCTTTCCTGGGGGAGCTCCCTTGAGTGAAGGAGGAACCGATTGAGAAAAGGATGTGGACTATCCGGGTGGGGCTGACGTTTATGAGGTGCGCCAGATCTCTTCGTTGCTGCGGTATGCACTCGGCCACACACCTAGTGATGGCTGCCCACCACCATTTCCCGTCCAGTTTGCCCGTTTAAGGAATGCGAAGTTTCAGGAGTTGCACCAACGCCCCAAAGAGGAAACGACATCAAACCACCAAGAGGAGTCTCTTGCGCCTGGCTGGTCGACGACACCAGAAACGATGCGATGTCAGACGTCTCATGGGTGGTGTGAGGTGTAACCTCCCGGGTGCGATCGGAGATATGTTAGGTTTTTATTCCAGGGGTCCAGAAGTTTCGGTCGCCCGGATGTAGCCCGGGGAAGCGTGCGCGCGTTGCATTGGGGGCTTACCGAGGCCAGTGCCGGCCGATGCATCTGCCAAGGGTCTGCAGGGTCCGTGCTTGAGTGCGACTCTATCAATTTTCGGCGAGAGCGTCGCACGATATTTCAGCTCCTCCACTGCTGTACCAGAACAAATTGATATGAGAGCAAGGGCGCTTCCCTTCTCGCCTGTCAGGGTCAAAGCCAAAAGACATTTGTAAATAGTATGCAGACTTTGTTTCGTGGCCGTTGCGGGGACCGTTAGTCTCGGTGCTCACTCGGCGCGATCCTGAAATCGGTTTGGCTCTTCTTGGCGAGAGAGAATGAAGCTGCAGGGGTGGTCTTGTCATTTTAGGGGCGTCAGGCCCCGAAAATTCCCCGCCGAATCTTGATCTACTGAGGCCGTGAGCCTGTGCGAAATGTGGCCCGCATCTCGGCTCTTGCCCAGATCTGGTGTAGTAAGGGGCTGCTAGAGAATTTCCCAGCGACGAAAGTGGAGGCTGGGGAGCACGGCAAGCCCCATCTTACATTGCGCCCGGCTCAATTCTTAGCTGCCCTGACAGGTGAGGCCTTAGATCTGATCTTGCTCTGGTTCCCCACCAGCGACCATGTCAAATGCGCTTATCCGTCGCTTCGCTGGGGCGTCAGATGTACCGTTAAAAGCCTTCATCATGCCCATCCCACCATCCCCGAGATTGCCACGAGTATGCGCGGGGGCCAGAAAGACTTGGCAGAGCCTTAAAGCCGGTGAGTGCTGGGTATTTTTATGTGCCAATTAAAGCTTGTCGATCCTTCCATCCTTTCCCAGCAACAGCCTGTCAGTCTCATGCTGCCCGCAGGGGTGCGGACAACCATCTCGTCAGCTGCCTAGCGGCAACAATTCGCCGCCCTGCTCCGCGGAATGACTCCCGAACGAAGTTTGGGGCGGTCCACAACTGATTCCACGATGTAACGCATACCCTCCAATTCTTTGTTTTGTCCCCACCAAATCAGAAGGGCCAAGCGCAGACGACCCTCATGTCACAGGGAGGAAATATGGAGCCATTTTTCGCACAGCGCAACCAAAGAGCAGCCGGACCTCAGCCAAACCCTTCAGGGCCCAGCGATAACGTTATATAAGCAGTCACATAGCGTTCCAAGAGCCAGGTTGAAGATTGGAAAACGCAAAGGAAACAGGGTAATAATAGCCTTAGGCAAGCAATTAGTCTTGTAAGAGTTGTCCCCGCTGTAAGGAGGGAATCAGGCGTATGAAGAATGATCTTGCTCACCAAGGAAACGCCCCTGGCTATTCCAACACACATTTCTGGGATGCATCATGTCGGCAAAGAGTGGACCACTACTCTACTATGGTGCGTTGTGGATTGCAAGGCCGTCAAGGATAAGTTTCATCCGGAAATCGTCCTCTTTGCGAGGGTCAAGTGGAGGTTCTCGACTCAGCACACCGTTCACTTGACCGAGAAAATGTGTTTGGGAACCTACAAGGCACCACCGTTAAAGGAAATTAAGAGTCGGAGGCTCCAATGGCGTGCAAGTAATAAGTCCACAATGCAGTAAGGCTTACCACATACGTCTAATGCCACAAACAAGAGCCGAATTCTTGAGGACATGGCATCCCACGCTTCTATGTCAAGCTCCCTGGTTTGGTCTATCGAATGAAGATTAACGCTAACTAGGCCTGCCCTGCTGACTGTCTCATAAAGCATTGGCTATTGCCGCGAGAGACCAGAATGATCCCATTAGAAGAGTAAATTATGGCACAATCCGGAACCCTTGGAGACTCGCTTACATCTCTAGAATAGCCATGGCAAAAAACGAGGTGTCTTAGAGTGCCACCCCTCCCACTCGGCCCCAAATTTGTTCTTCAGCAGCCGTTCTTCCTGCTTCACCCGGGTCCATAGGCCGATCAGAATGGAGGCCAGCCACACAGGAGTCGCCACCCAGCTCAAATACTGCGCCGCCTTGAACCACGAGGGCGGCACCCAGCAGCTCAGCGCGCCGTCGGCGCGACACAGCAGGGCCCAGTTCGAGACGAGGAGTGTGACGAGCCCCGTGTAGCTCGGGTGCTGCATGTAGCAGTAGATGCCGCCCGTGTTGAGGCGGCTCGGGGACGCGAGGGCGAAGGTGAAGTTTTTGCCGAGAGAGGCGTAGGAGGCCAGGCGGAGGGGGACGCCAGCGCAGAGAATAAGGCCAAGGGGAATGACCGTTGCGGGAGACCAGGTGATGAGGTCTGTGTTGAGGCTATTCTCCGCCCCGTGACGGAGGACGGCCGACGGGATGTCCGGGTAAGTATAGGCGAGGGCGGAGGTGTGGAGAGCCATGAAGGTGAGGGGTGCCAGGGCCGCCTTGATTGTGTACTTGCCAGTGAGGTTGAGGCGGCTCAGGGTGTCGGGGATGGCCTGGGAAGAACTGGGCTCTGGGTCGGGATTCGGGGATGACAAGCCATAGTAGGTCCCGATAGCGGACCCGGCCATGGCCGCTGCGAGCGAGGCCTGGGAGAGGGAGGTAGCGAGGGACATGGCTATTGCCATGGCGCGTATACGATATATCTACACGCCGGCGACCACAAGGTTTAGACGAGTTCGAGAATCTAGCTAGGGTTGGTAGAGGAGTCCGCCTAAGTATTCAAGACAATGGAGGTTGGCAGTCAGCATGCTTGACTACGTAATCACTTTGGTTAGTTAATGAGGCGTCGTTGGTTTAGGTAAGAGGACGGTGGGCCCGCTTCGTTCCTCTCGGATCCTAAAGTAGTGGCGTCGATGAATGGCGCCGCAATCGCACCAATGAAATCACTGCCTCCCAGCCATCGTCTCCATGGTATCGAAAACAACGGGGTCTTGTCCTTCGGCTTCTTTGCAGGAAAAGAAATAAACTCAACCTGGAAAACTGGGCGGAAGAGACCCTGGAAAGCATGATTGTTGCTAAAAGCGGTGGTTCTGGGGAGCCGAATGACCGAGTCTGCCGCAAGTCTTCTAGAGCAAATTTAGAACACGAAAGGACTTCGACTACTGTGTGCGGGTAGGCGGTTGACGTTTCTTTTGTCCGTTCTATCGGTTAATTAGTGAGCCCCTAATTTGGGGTGGCCCTGCTCAACTATCTTCATGATGCAAGCACTTTCCTAGCAACTTTGGCTAGGAAAAGTACGCTTAAAGTTTGATTTCACCACGACAACCAACCCCGTTAAGTTCGCTGAAACCGGCTAACAAACAATCTCAAAGCATGAACAGAGCAACAATGTCTCTGTTCGTCAGTGGTGGACAGTGGCATGCAGTCCAGGGATGATCTCCAAGTTCTCCTTGGGGAACTCCCACTTGCCCTCCGAGACCTGAATGGACTTCGTAGGTCGCTGCTGCTGCGTCTGCCGCACCTTGACCCACTCCTCCGTTGTCAAATGCTGTCCCAACTCCGTGAAAACATTGGACGTTAATCCGAGCCGGTTCAGCAGGGGGCTATTCTTGATCGGATCCAGGACGACGTGGTTGTTGGGCCTATATCCAAAATCCTTAGCCTGACCTTCCAGCGGTGCTGCCTTGAAGACTAACTCACCTGGCAAAGTACAAGACCCCCAACCGGTCGACATGGGCCTGATCCGCTGGCGGTGCGTGCACGCGATGGACCGACGACTTGATCAAGCCCCCGGTAAGGGCCGTTAGTGCGTCACAAGTATTAATCGTGATGGTTCCGTCCTGGGGCTTAACCCACTTCCATTGGCCGTCGGAGTTGAGGATCTGCAATGCCGCCACAGGCTGGCGGAAGAGCAGCGTAATAGTTCCGAGATCCGTGTGGCCGGGCGAGTAAAGTTCCGCAACTTTCTTGTTGTCCTCGGCGCTACGGGCCGCATAGAACATGTACCTTAGGTGATCCTCGCCCTTAACGTCATATTGGTGGTCCCTGACAAGCTGGTCTTCGTCAGGGAGCTCCAGGAGGATGGCGAAGAGCCGGAGGAGTTTGACAACAACTTCTTCGTGGCATTTCTGTCAAATCGGAGAGCATATGCCTTTTCATCAGTCTCTCGATCAAAATGGTCTCCGCTTTATTCTTAAACTCACGCGGCTGAAGGCTTCTATCTCCTGAATGTGCTCCTCCAGCACTGTAGGTTGTTTGCGAATATGGAAACCGTCGAACTTGGGAATATTGTAGACTTCTACATTGTCCCGGACTCCGTTGGCAACGCTAAGCAAGGTGGATTAGTGGGACAGGGTCGGGAATCATTAAACGGTGTGGACATGTGTGACTAAACGTTGAAAACTTACACTCTCCTCCCCCCCGGCCTGTAGCCGTTGTATTCCCCGCGAGCAAGATCGGCCTCGTTGTGGAACTTCATTTTTTCCTCAAGGGGGAGTTTGTAGAACTCACGGCCGAGGGCGAACTGGCCATCCACCTCTTCTTGGCTGATGTTGAAGTTTTTGACGTAAAAGAAGCCTGCCTTGGGAGTCAGGGTTTCATGCAACGCGACAAAAGGCAAATATACGCTCGTACCGACATGACGAACAGCATGTTCGAGCTGCTTCACTAACTCTTGCTTCCCTCCTGGCTGGTTGTAGAGGCTGAGGTCGAGAGTGATGAGCTCGGCCCAGTCCACTGTTGCGTCATTCGTAATCGTTAGCCAGCTCCATGAATTATGATTTGTTGAGCAGTATGCGAGCAACCATACAATCTTCCTTGGTCTCCGGGGTATGCTCGTAACGGTCGATGACACCTGGCATTGTGATAATGAGCGCGGGTTGTTGTGTTCAACAGACGACGGACTGATGACGACGTCTGAGTTCTCAGTTGTTGCTAACTTTAACTTGCGACAATTCTTTCCTACGAGTTAAGGAGCCTTCGTGTAGATGGGGGGTCCCGCCGAGAAATACTCTACTTATTTGTGTGATTCGGCATTGTGGTCCTAGTAGTAGGTATTTGAGAGATGCTCCACAGTTTGTGGTTGTGGCAGGTGATAAGCACGTCATCGAAGCAAAGCTTCGCAAGCCTTCGTTACATGTACATTTTTGTAATCATTCGCACCTTCATCTGGCTGTGGGGGTGGTCGAGAATGTGGGCTGGGGCGCGGGGTGTTTTTGTTTGATCCTTCGATCCTGACTCGTGGATATTGCTGTGGTGCTGCATTGGAAAATGCATGACTCGGCCGGCTCGTGGTGTCGTCAGGCCGCGGAGTGCGCACGCCATCGCGGCTCTTCACCCTTCCAGGGTAAATTTCCGACTTGCATGGTTACTTCCCCGCGATCTTGATAACGGTCTGCCAAGCACGCCATACAGCTCTGGTATCCATCTGCCAATATAATACGCTCGGAGAGAGGATGGGTTGCACGGAGTTGTGGATGCGACTCCGCAACCCCTGCTTGCTTGCTCTCACTTTTCCGTAGAGAGGGATAATACTTGTCGCTCGTAGGCTTATGATCGGCGCTGCGTAGTAATAGTACTGCATTTCTTAGAGGGCTGCATATGTCTATTCTACAATGCGTTTCATGGCGAAAACATGTGGGGGGATTGCGCCTCAACGCGCGTTGATATCGCTCTAGGGTTGGCCCCAGCAAGAGACGTATTTTGAGACACGACGAAGGTACCATATAGATTGATAGTTGTCTACCTGTGCGTGACTCTACCTTGTTCACACGAACCCACACAAAGGGAATATACCTTCAGCCGTCAAAAAAGGTCTGGAGTGACGAGGTATTCGAAGCATGGCGGCAATGACGGAAAAGCGGTTGTCCCTCTTCGGACTGTTCAAGGAGATTTTCAACTGGTATCCTTCTCACTACCCATCCGAGGAGCGAAAGTAAGACCCCCCACATCTCAATGACTGACAGGCCTCACGAAGCTAATGAACATCAGACTGTTATTCAAGCTCGACGTCTCTATCCTTATCTACGCATGCCTTTGCTGTAAGCCATCGCACTGTATAGGGACTTCAAACCATATCACTAACCATCCCGCAGTCTTCGTCAAGTTTCTTGGTGAGTCAAAATCGTCTCACATCTGACTTAACGGCTAATGCAGCAAGACCAAACCAACATCAGCAATGCCTACGCAAGCGGGCTCAAGGAAGACTTCGGGTTATACGGAAATGAGCTCAATTACTTTAACGTGTGCTACTATACGGCTTATATTATCTTCCAGTAAGGCCTCCCTGACGGCGGCGTTCTTATTGTATGCGCGAGTCTAAATTCTCGTCCTGCGTCGTCCAGAATCCCTGGCATGCTTCTCATGTCACGGCCAAAACTGTAAGACCTGAACCTCGACTTTCGACTCTTCCGCTTTCTGACCGATACTATAGAGCACGATGGCTACTTCCCGGATTGGAATTGATCTGGGGGGTGGTAACATTCGCACAGTCGAGAGTCACAAATGTCCACCAGCTCTATGCGATGAGGTTCCTGATGGGCATGCTAGAAGCCCCCGTATTTGCGGGAACCCATTTTGTTTTAGGTAAGTTGGCTGCGTAGTTGAGTCATACACAGTACCTAATCTAACTATACCTCTTCTCTCAGGATCTTGGTATTCTGGGGATGAGCTGTTCAAGCGCGCGGGCACTTGGTTCATTTGCAACCCTTTGTTTGTCTCTCCCTCGCACTGCCTCTTCCAACCCGGTTGGCTCGTAGATGAATCCAGAACTCCTTTAGAAATACTTCGGCTGATATCTCAACTTTTAGGGGTACCATGGTAAGCGGCTATCTACAGGCTGCGGCGTACACGAACTTATCTGGAGTCGGGGGAATGCCTGGGTGGAGGTAAGTTTCGGCCCATACCCCATTCACAAGCACTAGACGTACAGAGGGAGTAAGAAACTAGCTAATACTGCCATGGCATCCCACAGATGGCTCTTTATCATTGATGGTATAATTACCGTACCAGTAGCGTTCATCGGCTTTCTCGTGTTCCCAGGAATTCCAGACTCGCCAAAGCCGTGGTACCTAAAAGCATACGACATTACGCTAGCCAAGGAGCGTCTCGCGAGGGCCAACGTAAGACGACCAGGGAAGCTCGGCCTTGATGTTTTCAAGCGCACCTTGAAGCGCTGGCACATATACGTCTTCGTCTTCTGCTACATGTGAGTCCTTTCCCAAATACATGGTGAAAAATCACGTGTTGAGGAGACTAAAGAGGATGCGTAGATGCATGATCATTTGTGGCTATCCTAATGACTATATGAACCTCTGGCTTAAAGAAGAAGGCTATTCCGTTGTGGATATCAACCAGCTCCCAACCGTCATCTACGCCATACGGATCGTCGCGTCATGGCTCGGCACGACTTTAGCAGCGATATGGCCAAGCTGGATCATGTATACTGTCTTGACAGTCTGCGCGTCTTTCTCTACGATCTGCATGATAGTCTGGAACATCCCGACGGCGCTGAAGTAAGACCCCTTCCTTAGTCTACACCCTAAAAGCCAACACATGAAAGAGCCAAGGCTAATCAGACTGTGTTTGTTTAGATTCGTTGCCTGGTATCTCTTTGGCGTAGCTGGCTGTTCAAGCCCTATACTGTACTCGACGGTAAACACAATTGTGAAAGGTGACTCCGAGGAACGGGCTCTCATCATGGTCTGTTAGCTCTTGCTATTCGGCGGATTAGTCTATGCCACCGAGGTCTCAAGAAGAACTAACTAATGTGTTAAACAGGGCACTATGATGACTGTAGGCTACTCGTTCAATATCTGGGTACCATTGCTCCTATTCCCAACAGCGGGCCCAGACGGTGCTCCACGTTGGAGGAAAGGTTGGCCTGTGTCACTGGTGTTCCACATCCTGCTCTGGGCTGGGTTTATAACCGCAGTATATCTCCACTGGCAGCGGTACGTTAGCCCGATGACATTATGTTCGCGGGAATACTAAAGTTGATTCTCCTGATAGGTCCAAAAAGACAGACGAATCCGCTTCCGTAGGGGACACCAGTAACGACGATGAAGAGGCGAATGTCATCAGAGACAGGCCGGATATAAAGAACTAGAAGGTCAAGGATTTGTTTGAAGTACGACTTTTCCTCATTGCGACGGCGGAAAATTCCAAGTTTAGGACGTACCCTGGGAGTATATAGATTCCAGAAGTTACCCATGCGTGGAAGCAATTTTAGAGACTTTGATTTTGTGCCGTCGGCTACAGATTGAAGCGCTACACAATTGTCTAAAAATGGTAGAGAACGAGTAACTTGTTTTGACAAAAAGTTCTGCCCCAGGTCACCTTCGCGCCATAGCTTTCCTGGGATCCCGATTGTGCCCTCGCTAGCAGGGAGACATCGCTACAACGTACAATGCTCCCAATCGTCATCCGGGATAAGGCCCGTCGGCATCGCCTGGGCGCCCAACTTCAGATATTGAAGAGAATTCTGTCAAGCTTATGCTTCAAATCCAAACATCTCGCGCCGGTATAACTGCACGCTGCACAGAGGTCGAAGTACCCGTTGTTCCATTCCTTGCAATCTGCAGAACAGTCAGAGCAGCCCAGAACAGACTTTTCGCCGTGAAAGGTGGGTCATACGGAAGAAGTATTCGCCATCCATTTCTTCCTTGCAGGCATCGCATCTGGTGTTACCATTGTAAATGTCCCGCTTTTTCCGTGTCCTGTTGTATGCTAGAAGCGACAACGGATGGGTGGTATCCCTGGAGGAAAGTCCCGCCTCATAGCATCGGTAACATGAATTAAAACATTCTTTCTCGACCAGCAAGAGTTATCCTGGCACTCTAAAGGGAGCGGTAATGTTAGCTCGAAAAGGGTCAGAAAGTGTGGTCTCAGGCACTCACCTACTGAAGTACGGGCCTTGATATATGATTTCTTCACAGTGGTTGCACCTCGCCTCCGGGGATTGATTGGCCCTCGTGTACGCGCTCTCGTTCCTCGGATGATTAGTCCCGGCAAGAAAGACATACACGGAATGCTCCTGAGGTTGCAAACAGGTCACGCCGTTGAAGTAACAGTTCGGACAGAGGTCGTAGCCACGCAGTCTTGGTTGCACTCCTTGCAAGCTAGGATTCCATGTAAGTACTACACCGCAGAATGGCGGCCCCGTTTCGAATTGACATACCATAAAGCCTCTCCGGGAGGACCAATTGTCCACAGGAGTCGCAGGTGATGGATTGCACACCCAACGCCCCCTTCACCGCCTCCCTGTCGCATGGTCCATACAGAGCCACTTGTCTGACCTCGGCTTCATGTCCAGCGTTGGCCTGATGGCATCTCACACCCTCGCGGTAGCACGATTGGCAGATATCGTAGTTGTCGTTACACTGGCAGTAATCTTTTAGCGTCAGGTCCGTAGCTAGAGACATAGGTAGCAGGAGAAACTCACGGACATAAAAGACCCTTCTCTATGATCTCTTCGCAATGGATGCAGGTGACGCTGCTAACAGCCGGCTAGATTCCCGCAAGCCTTTTACAACTTAAGGCGTTCCTAACGTCCTCCGCTCACTCATCTGTCATCAACATCTCCGCCATTCTGGTCTTTTTGTTAGCCGCCAAACCCCCATATATAGACACTGGAAGGTTGTTCGATTATGGGCATACGGGTAAGGGGGAGGGGGTAAAGTAATTCTCCGCCCTGCCAGAGCATGTTCTGGACAAGGCTTTAGACAAAAGCATATCTCTCCCCCCGCACAAAACAGAGAGAGGTGCGACCGACATGGCTTTTGGTATATGGGGTGGAGCCACTTGAGCGAATGCGGGAAAACGGTCGCCTCTGAGCCCAGTTGCAGAGGATTTTCACCTAGGGGGTCATAGCCTCGCTGTAACGTTAGCAAGATCGCAATTGGGCGAAAATCCGAGCTGGATAGGAAAGCGAGGGCGGACGGAACTTGGCGGTTGAGACGACGGATCGAAGATGATCCCAGACTCTGAACTTAACGCCAACCAGCAGAACCGTCCAAGGTGCGTATTTTTCTTATTTCTTCGTGAGAGACATACTGAACCCGCTACCAATATAAAACATGCGTTTCGCAGTACTTGTACAGGATGCATACGGAGGCGCCGCTCACGAGCCTCTATCCCTAACTTTAAACCGAGCGTCGTAAGGCCATCGATCGCCCATACGCTTTGCCCTGTGTAGACTGGGTTAGCAACTGGTAATTTCAACTTGGAGACTTTGACTACCCACTTCAGATCCCCACCACCGGGTCCCCACTTTACACCGTAATATCTCATCGCACGCCAATACCAAGCTGAACCTACGCTCCATTGGCGGGTGACTGAAGCTATCATCGCCATCTTCTTGGAACGGGATACCCGTTCACGCGCATACTCTTCGAGAGCCTTGCGGAAAGAACTATTCGGTTCGGAATTGGTGTGACAATGAAGTAAATCAGCAAGAACGGTGGCATCTTCGATTGCAAAGCCGGTTCCTAACAGCAGGTTGACGTCAGTTGTTTAATGGGCCAGTAATATGTTTAAGGAGATCGGAGAATATTACCTTGGCCACTGGTTGGAAGCATCAGCCTCGAGGCATCTCCAATAAGAACGACGTTACCAAGCTGGATCTCGTCCTCGCTCCAGACGCGCTGGCGTAGGGGGCCGCGGATGATCCGCTCAGCGTTGTTGAAGATAGCTTCTAGAGATCCCATGGTCGGATGAAAGATGTTTTTGTACCGGTGAAGAATTCCCAAGGTTGAAGAAGGCGAGTATTGGTTTGGCAGCATCGTGGAGAGCCATCTCCTGTCCAGAGCATCATCTGAGGACGCACTTGCAGCGGCCAGGCGAGCTTCGGTCGCTGCATCCTCAGCCTGGTGTGCCGGTGGCTCGGGTTCACGAAGAACAAGATCCCATCGTATCTTGCCGCCTGGGGACGGGCCAGTCGCAAGGTACCCCTTGTTCACAAAGACCAAGTTCTGGTCGTCCAGGTTTGTACCATCCTGACATTTCGCTCCTTCGGCGGACGAAATTCCATAGACGCCTGTCGTTTCAAGGAAATGAGGCATCCACACGTCCGCCGCCGTTTTTGGGTCTTTCCGCTCCAGGATGGATCTCCGCACCTTGGAGAACCCGCCGTCCGCACCCACAATCAAGTCCGCCGCCTCGCGTTTCCCATCTCCGAACTTAGCAACGGGTCTTCCGGCATCAATTTCTTCAATTCCTACCAGCTCTCGTTCCCACTCTACCTCACCACCCAATTCGATGATCTTCTGGAGGAGAATCTCCCTTAAGTCTCCCCACTCATAGAACATGACACCAGTCCCTAGATCTTCGCTCCAACTGGGATTCATCTGCCTCTGAAGTTTCTCTCGTGTGCCATCCAAGCTACTATACCAGATCGACAAGTCCGCGAGCTCCACGCCCCGTGTACGAAGTGCGTCCTTAAGGCCTAGCTCGTACAATGGATAGAGTCCATTGGCAAATATCCCAACGGACGCGCCGCTTCGGTGATCCCGTCGTGCTAGGGGCCCGGGAGAGACATATTTCGGGAATGCAGCAGCTAGCGACGGAGGCGGCGGGGACTGGTCGAACAGAACCGGGCGAAACCGGGTGCGGAGAATGGGGTGGGAGAGGATCTGCAGGGCGAAAGTAGGGCCGGCTATGGCGGCGCCGATGATGGCTATTTTTTGGCGTCCACGGTCGGCCATTGTTGTTTCGTCCCGGATTGCTAGGTTGAGTTCGGTGCGTGCCGAAGCTAAATTTAGCGCATTTCGACACGCGGTTTATCCAAGATGAAACGTGGGATATGAAAGAGCTATGAAGGTCTCAGGGGTTGGCTCCTTTTAATGCATATAACGTCTCTCACCCACAACCGGGCCACCCCCCCGACCGGGCCACCCCAAAATCCCTCACCGCCATTTGAACCCACCCTTTTCAACCTACAATATCTTTACGAATTTAATCCCAAATCTTTTCAGAA